>JAXFYN010000970.1:0-68571 GCA_036172215.1 Camellia granthamiana
TGTAAAATCCACATTCTCATAGGTAAGCATTTAAACTACCCAACTATATCCTTAATCTCATAATTTTCCCAACTTCATGAATTAAACCCAATTCCACATTTTTCCCTTAAATTAATTATACAAATTAATCTAAGCCAAAACCCTAAGGTTTCTCCCAAAATTACCAAACTACCCCCACATACCAAAATACCAACACTTAGGATTAAAACGTATAAATGGAGTAGGAAATCCCTACCTCGAAGCAAGAACCCAAAAAGAAGAAGACGGAGATGATAGCCCAGACTCCAAAGTGCTCCAAATTAACAACCGTTCAGATTAGAAGGAAGCCCTCGACTCACTCTACCTTTTTAATGAAGGAACTAGGTTAGATACTCACTCTAAATAGATGAAACCTAGGAGAGAAGATGAGTTGGGAGAGAGAGAACTCGTAACCTAGGGTTTTATAAACTGAAAGAGGTTGAAAAACTGTTTTAAAACACGCTGCTGCGTATTTAAACTCGACAGGCCCGCTCGAGCGCACAAAACACCGCTCGAGCGTAAAGAACAACAACAAGGTCCGCTCGAGCGCAATGGTAACCGCTCGAGCGTAGATTCTCCCATTCCAGAACCCACGCGAAGAACACACAACCCACTCGAGCGTCAACAATACCGCTCGAGCTCAACCAGCTCGAGCTCAGAAATCCAGCTCGAGCGTAGATATCACACCTGCAGAAGTTTTGCAGGGTTCACAAATACTGGAAGTATGCAATCTCCGCTCGAGCGCAAGAAGGTCCGCTCGAGCGGAACGGCCGAAACTTCAAAATCTGGGGTTTGATCCCAGACTCAAACCACCCACTCGAAACAAGTCTAACACACCCTAAGACTCAAACAATGACGTTAAAGGATGACAACAACAATAATATGACAACAGAATCCACGGAACATAAGTCCAGATACAATAATCAATGGGAAAAGACCGGGGTCGCTATACAACCGACCCACACCCATCCCTAAAGCATAGTCTTTTCATTATATTGTATTTATCTCCAAAATAATAAACGGCAAATATATTTTTAAAAATAAACTATTTATTTTTCTATAGGAAAACACAATAAGATGAAAATATTACGATTATTGAATAAATCTAATTTCTTTTCATTAATGATATATACGGAGCCAATCCCATTTGATAGGACTTAAGGCTTGATTTAGTTTGATTTAATTTAGTTTGGTAAGGTAATGATACATACGGAAGACTTTATAAAATAAACGGTTGACTATCGAAATAAAATCCGTGGTGAACTCCATGGACCTTATCATAATGGTAAAGTTCAAATTTTTATCCTACTTATCAAAAACTAAACCGGAAAATTTGATCCAATAGAAGCCCTTAAATCTTGCAAAATTCCACTTTTCCCTTAATAATGGATTGTGTTTCAAGTAAATTAGACCAATCTCTGCTCTTATTAAAAAAATCAAAATTTTCTTCGTACAATAAACGGTTATGGCCTCTCTCTCTTGACTAAGGAAATACAATTATTGATCATATTATTAAACCCTTAGTCATGCAAAGTCACTTTTTTTTTCTATTTTTTTAACCATGGATGATGGGTTAGTAAATTGGAATATTTCCAATGAATCCAAAACCAAGGATCACAAAGATAATTTGTTATTGACCAGAAATACAAACAATTGTGGCTTCATTTGGCTACATAAATTAGGTTGGATTAAAACTAAATTAGTCATTAAAAATAAAATAAGTTAAAAAATTATATTTAAATCATAATTATTTTATTTTTTCTTACAAAAATTTTAAAAAAATCAATCCAAATAAATTTTTTAATACCAAATTAAAAAATTCGAACTAGTCAATTCAAAAACAAAAAAACAAAAAATTCAAATGACAATTATGGAGTGTTTTGAAAAGTTGGTAAAAAATTGATTTTTGACTTTTTAAATCTATTTTGTATTTTTGTGAATAAAAAATATGAGAAGTGATATGACCCAAAATAAGTTAAAAAAAAAAAAAAAAAAAAAAAAAAAAAAAAAAAAAAAAACTAAAAACTAAGGTTGCGTTTAGTAGAGTTTTGTAAATATGATTTGAGAGTATGAGTTGTATTTTGAGTTTGTGAGTTGTGGAATTATGATTCAAGTATAGAAAATTTGTTTGGTTATGGTTTTTTAATAGAGTGTTGAATAGAGTTTTGAATTGAGTGTGGAATTGAGTTTTGAAAGTCTGATTTGACATGTGAAGTAAGAAAATTTATTTGGTTATGAGTTTTGGAAAGAGTTTTCAGAACTTAATTCAAATTGTTATAACTCATAACAAAATACACTACTTTCATACTATTGAAAATTCTGATCAACACTCATAACCAAACTCTTTTTAAAATTCAATAAAAAAAATTTATTATTAAAAGAAAATAACATTAATCAATTTTTTTAATTGAAAATACTACAAAGGAAATAATTTTTTTCAAAATAAATATTCAAAAAAATTAAATCATAAATATTTAAATAATTTAAATAATCTAAAAAATTTTAAAAGTAAAAAATTTAAATAAATATTCAAAAAATTTAAATCGTAAAAATTTAAATAATTTAAATAATTTAAAATGTTAATATTTTAAATTTAAAAACAACTTTATACTCAAATCGTTACCAAACATATAAAACAAAACTCAATTAAGAAATTATTTTTAAAACTCATAACCAAACACATAACTCGAAACTCCATACTACTTTCACAACTCTACACACAAATCGTAACCAAGTACATAACAACAAAATTAAAATATTTAAAAATATTTTTATAAAATAGAGTTTGAATTTATTTTTATAAAATATTTTAAATTTTAAAAAATTAATATCGTAATATTTTGAAATTAAAATATTTAAAAATATTCAAAAAAATTATAAAATTAAAAAAATTGTAACATATTTAAATATGAAAATATTTAAAATCTTAACAAAATTAAAATATTTTTAAAATATTTAAATATTTAAAATATTGATTTGAATTGAGTTTTGAAAAGAATTTTGAATTATGTGTTTGGTTATGAGTTTTGAAAAGTAATCATTATGTTTTCAATTGAATTTTGAGAAATGGGTATGGAATTATGATTTGAAAGTTTAAAACAAATAATACACTTAAATCAATAGGTAGAACTATAATTCGAAACTCTTATCAAACCGAGCCTAATACTTTTTTTTTTTATTTGTACCGCTTCCAAAAGACCCCTATATCTTTCTTTTTTTTTTTTATAAGCGTTTCCAAAAGACCCCTATATCTGTTATAGGGTTGATGTCATTTCTTATGGATCACCCACCAATTGTTAATTCATGGCTGATAGTACAGACATGAGGGGCACTATTGACGCAGTGTACCATCACACCATTGACTTTGACATCATGTCCAAATAATTTGAAAGATAAAAATGTCTCCAATTCATCCCCCCAAAATATGGTAACTAGTCTATTTTTATGAAGTGTATGTCATTTCGTATGGATGACCCACTAATTGTCAATTCATGCTGATAGTACAGACATGAGGGGCAGATTTTGTACAATTGACGCAGTGTACTATCACACCATTGACACCAAGTCCAAATTATTTGAAAGATAAAAATGTCTCCAATTCATCCCCAAAATATGCTGACTAGTCTATTTTATGAAGTGTCTCCAATTCATTCCCCTAAAAAATGGAAACTAGTATATTTTTATGAAGGGTGGAGTTTTCTTTCCATCCGTGATCGGATTAGAGGGTATTGTTAAATTTATTTATTTTTTGATAACCGAGTGTCCGGGTCAGCTTACGCGCACCTCGACTAATCTCGGGACCCTGAAGTTAACGACCCGACAAACCTCCAGTGGCCCCGCCAAGAGCACAGCAGGGAGTGAGATTCGAACCTGAGACCTAGAGGGGAGCATACTCCTAGGCCCCAAGTCCCTTGGCCTCAACCAACTGGGCTAACCCTTGCGGGTTGGGTATTGTTAAATTTATGAAGGCCTATTATGGTCTCGTTTCGATAATTTGAACCGTTCATGTGTAAAACTCGTAGAATATTATATGTCTATAAAAAATCACATTGATCGGATATCGATAGCAATCTTATCGGATCAGATTTCTCTCAACCGTTTATTTTTTCATTGTCCATTTTTTTTATATACAAAACTGATTTGATCACATAACTATCGATATCCGATCAACGTAATTTTTTACAGACATATAGTACTCGAAGAGTTCTATATATTAAACAATTCAGATTATTAAAACGGGACTCGTGGTGGGCCCCCCACTAGTCCAATCAAGGACTGGAGGGAAGCCAACCGTTTTTATGAATGTATATTATAAGGATTTGATTTATTTTTGTTTTAAAAATATAATTAATGAAATATATTAGCGAGAATTACAAATTATTATTTTGAATGATTTTTTTTTTTTTACCTTTTTACTTTTTTATTTTTATTTTCTTTCTCTATTCTCACAAATTACTATCAACCGCCGCCCATTATTACCACCAGCGACTCATCGAAAAGTTGCTATAAAATTTGTCGTCACCAAAAACGATGCCAGCAACCTGCAGTGGACAGATAGATAGACACATAGATAAATAGATAGACATATAGACAAATATGTGAAAGTAACATAGTCTTTCAAATTATTATTATTATTATTATTATTATTATTATTATTATTATTATTATTATGCTTAAAAAATAATAGAGATTGAAACAACTCTCCTGAAATTTCAAATATGAACTTTTAGCCGAGTGTCCAAAATAACCTTGAATTCACAAGGAGAAAAGAATTGAAATTAAATGAGTTGCCTCCGATTGTATTTTACATCTCTATCTAGAATGGATTAATTTTAATCATTGTACAACACAAAATAGGTAACAAATTAAAAAAAATAATATTGAAAATAGTAAATTTGAGTTAAGCTTAAATTTGAATACTAATTAATCTATGAGATGTACTGAAACAAGGAAATCAAAATTCTTAAGCAAAGTTATAATTAAAACAAAAAAAATTACTTAAAAAAAATAAAATAAAAATTGAAACCTAACACAAAATCAATGAGTTGTGTTTAACTAGTCGCATCTGAAGAAACTACCAAATTTAAAATATTTTTGAGTTTGCTTTTCCAAATTGCCAAACCTCAATAGTTTGAAATCAATAATCTTAGCTTGACCTTTTTTGTTTTTTGTTTTTTGTTTTTTTTTTTAGATTTTTACCATTCCAGTCAGTGGTACTAGTAACTCTTTAATTACTTCTCCTACATTGTTATTTTTATTTCTTAAAATAATCGAGTCAGTCAATGAGGACATTAGTTTTTTAAATGGTAAATTACATTTACCACTTGAAATTTGAACTTAATACATGTCACTTCCGACGTTTAAGAAATTATATTAACTCATTTATTATTGTAATTATTTAGATAAAATGAAAATATTGAACTTATACACTCTCTCTTTTCTTTCTTTACTTTACTTCCTCTGATTTTTTTTTTCTTTTCCTTTGCTTTACTTTTCTTTTCAATGTAATTTTCTTAATTTTTCTAATAAGAGTTGTTGCCTTTTATCTAAACAGGAGTATCTGTGAAATGGGATTATTAATCACAGAGATGAAAATATAATTTCTAAAATATTAAGGGATGAAATGTAATTAGATCAAATCTCAAGAGATGCTACTGTATTTTACACATTTTAAAAGTAGAAACTCTTCAATTAAATTGTACTAGAAACTCTTTAATTACTTGTCCTACGTTATTATGTATATATTTAATGAAATGGTTGACGAAGTCAAGGAGGGTATGTGTTCTTTTGATAAAGTCATGAGTCATGAGGTGAGTACATGCATCATGTGAGTTTTGAAGAAGGAAGGCACAAAAGTGGTAGTAGAAGCACATACCTGCTCCTTTTGAGAACTTTTTGATCTCAGAATTATTAGTGTGCTTGGTTTTAAGTTTTTGAATTTAATTTTTTGAAAATTGAATTTTTTATTTTTCATATTTTTTTGTTTTTAGTGAATATTTTTAAAATTTTAAGCAATTTTTTTATTTTTTTTAGATGCACCTTACTTATATGTATTTAAAAAGTAAAATATTTGTGAAAAAATATTTTAAAAAAATTAATAAATACATAAAAATACGAAAAATATATTGAAATTTTGTATTTTTTTATATTTTTGGTATTTAGTGAATTTTTTAAAGATTTTTTTTACGAAATTATACTTTTTAAATGTATTTATATTAGGTGTGTCTAAAAATTTAAAAATTTTCTTAAAATATTAAAAAAAATTAGTAAAAACAAAAAAAAAATACGAAAAAAATAAAAAAGTAAAATTTTTTAAAAAGTATTTTCAAAAAACGAGAAACAAACCTAATGACATTTCCTCTTTATATAAAAGATAGATTTTGTAAAGTGTGGGAAATGTGTGTCTATCACAAAAGCCAGCTAGAGCTAGAAAAAGACACCTGAGACCCTTTCTAAATTCTATACAACTTTTCTTGGTGGTTAGGTTTGACCCTCTCTAGTCTTTTTTTGACCTCTATCTATTTTTAGTTTGGATTAGTGTAATGAGATTTTAATTCATTGTGCATTCAATGTTTTGTCAAATTTTCATGCACTATGGGTCCATCCATGGCTTTGGCCTCCAAAAATTTATTTAGGGTTGCATGTTTGGTGCAACCGTTTTTTTTTTTTTTTTTTTTGGTACAATTTTTTAAGGAATTCGGGTTATAAATTTAATTTAAAAATTTCATCTTTAATCTTTTCAAACTATAAGAATAATAATTATTATATTATCTCTACTTATGTGTCTATCTGTCCATTATTTCACCTATTTATTTAGTGTCGACTATATATCCCGTCATATGTTCACTTACTTATCTAGTATCATATATTTGTCCATGTATTTCCTATATGTCTACATATTCTACTTATATGTTCATACCACCACTAGAACCAACCGTCGATCGCAGCTACCTACAGTAACTTTAACCGGCGACTAGTAGTTTGGCAGCAGTGTCAAAACAATAATTTATTTTTTTTAAAAAAATTTAAAGTTTCAAAAAACATTAAACTAGTAGAATTTTTTAAAATACTTTTGCAAATTTAGTCTTACAATGTTTTTGTTCAAATTCATCAACTTCACATTTAAACCAACTTCAATCCAATGTATTGAGATGGAAAATGGAGCTGTTTGTATTAATGTCCAGAAAATGATTTTTGGGTTAGTACGCACCATGAGGATTAGGTTCAAAGCATAATGATCTACCCCATGGCATGTCTCGTATATGTGGCTATCAAAATAACACTTAGGCGTCGTTTTGCAACAGATTATATTAGTAATTTTTTCATTTTTTACGAAAAGATGTGCAGAAAAATAAAAAGAGTGATGTGACAATTTATAGTGATTTTTTGACTTTTTAACTAAACTGAAAGTTTGCCAAACGAGGTCTTAGAACCATTGCTTTTTCTTTTTCTTTTTTCTTCTTCTTTTTTTTTTTTTCTTTTTTTTCTTTTTTTTGCAATGAATTTGTTTATTCAAATTTTTTTAGAAGTCATTAAAAATATTTTCAATTGTGATAATATATTTAATTTCATCTCCTACTTTTTTTTAAAAAAAATTTTCCTAGCAGAAAACTTTAGAATTCACATAAAAATGCACATAAAAGTTAGGGGTACTTACCTGTAGGTCCTAATAAATGGACTTATTGTCTAATAGGTTATATGGAAAAAAAATTGTCATAAAAAAATGTCACTAATTGTAAGTTTTAGCGATAATTTATAAAAATCATGATCAAAAAAAGTCACTAATTGTCAATTTTTAGCGACATATATAAAAAATTGTCACAAAAAATTATTCTTAGCGACAATTTTACCAAGACTTATTTTCAATAGAACTTGATGAGAATTAAATCTAACTATTAGGACTTATTGGTAGTTTACCCTAAAAAGTACTCACTTACATTTAGAAAATGTGAAAATATAATATAAAAAAAAATTGAAATTCTATGTAACATATTTCATACTATGACTTGGATATTTTAATTATTTATTTTAAATAAAAAGCGACGTAGTGAGGTCAAAGGTCCCACAATGAAGTCTTCCATGCTGGTGACAGAAGGCAAATGTTAAGAAATAGTCCTATACCAACAGTGGGCTTGATCACATCCCATCCTGTGAGGGATGCATGCGGAGATAATAGTGATCGTTGTGAGGATTACCCCTTTTTTTAATTATTAACTAGCGTAAAATTTGTACTATACACGAATAAGTAACAATGTGAAAAATAATGTTAAATATATTAAAAATTAATTATATATTATGATATTAATTTTGATAAATATTTAAATAACATATTTAAATATGAGTGATTTCATTATGTTTATGGATATGCAGGATTAATTAATTTTTTTGAAATACACTCAATCGAATAAATTCAATTGAAAATGAAGGATAAGAGTGAAATTCTATAAATATAAGATAAAGATAAAAAAAATTAAGTTTAAATTTAAAGATGAATATCAAATCAGAAAATTAGATAAATTATCGAAGAAAAATAAACTCAACTGAAAATTAAGAGTGAAAGTGAATTTCATAAATATAAGATAAAGATAAAAAAATCAAATTTAAATTCGAGCATCAAGTATAAAAATATAAAAATAGTCTTATACCAACAATAGGCTTCATCACATCCCATCTTGTGAGGAATGCATGCGGAGATACTAGTGATCATTGTGTGGATTACCCTTTCCTTTAATTAATAATTAATATTAAAATATAAATGAGAGAGTCGCAAAAGTAATAAATATCTTTAATAAAAGTGAAGAAAATAGAACAAAACTAATTTATAAAGTATTTTTTTAGTACGTATAATTTTATTAAATTTTATTTATGGATAGTTTAAATTAAATATAAGTCTTTAAATATTAAATTTTAAAAGTAATTATATATAAAGGTATATTGATGTGATATTTAAGAGAGAAAATGTGTCACATAGAAGAGAGAAATTTAAAGGTAAAAACTACTTTTAATAAATATATTGGGCAAATTATATTCAATGTGATTGGTTTTAGTTTTTTGAATTCAAACTTTTAAAAATTGAGTTTTTTGTTTTTCGTATTTTTTTGTTCAAAATTTTAAACAATTTTTTTTACTTTTTTAGATGCACCTCACTTAGATGTATCTAAATAGTAAAATATTTGTAAAAAAATATTTTAAAAAATGAATAAATACACAAAAATACGAAAAATGTACTGAATTTTTGTATTTTTGTATTTTTTTGTATTTTTGGTATTTAGTGAATCTTTTAAAGATATTTTTCACAAATATTATACATTTAAGTATATTTATGTTAGGTGTATCTAAAAATTAAAAAAGTTTCTTAAAATATTAAAAAATTCAGTGAAAATAAACAAAAAAGAAAAAAACGAAAAAATAGAATTTTTTGAAAAGTGAATTCTGAAACTGAGACCAAGCAGAGTGATTAGTATTCTCTGTATTTTGATTATTATGTTATTTTGATCCTTGTAATTCAATTGATTCGATTTTGACCTTAAATTTATAATTTTGTCTCAATTCAGTCAATTGAATACAACTGTTAGTATTTTTTAATAAAAAAATACACACATAAGTGACATGTGTCATGATTTTAAAAATAAAATTATAAATTTGATTAACTCAATGAGTTAATCTCAACTAATTCAGCAATAATTTTTAATCAAAAACATTAACGGTATGGGTAATTCTTAGGTATGCCTTGCATACCATATGATAGGCTTTGACGAGGGTATTATTAGCTTGGGCGAGGAAATAAATATTAGAAAATAGCCCCTTTGACTTTCAACTTAAGATGTTACTGGTTGTTCGCCCGAACTTCCGGTCAGACGTCCAGTCAGTCAATCGATCAACTGCAAATTATTTTTTTGAGCATTTTTTTGAACATGTTTGTTTAATGTTTTTTGTATTTTTTATTAAGCAAAAATCATAATTTAATTTTTTTATTTTATATAAAAATAATTTAACAATTCCTACACTAATAACTATTATCAAAACAAACATAATTTTAATGATTCCCCACTGTCAATCCCCTCACTATTAATCCCCTCACTATCAATCCCTTCTATTCTACCTCTGAAAACAAACAGATCCAAAGACTCAAGCTTCTTGTCCTAACTCAAACACTCTTACATTATTTGTAATTTCAGCCATTTATCCAGTCACCTAAGATAACATAAAATTTGAAACCCTATAAGTTTTGGAAAAATAATTAAAAATTGACTTTTTAATCTTTTTTTTAAACTTATTTTAAAAAACGTATAAAAATATAAGAAGTGATGTGACTTAAAATGGGTTCAAAACTTACTTTTGGCTTTTAACTGTGTTCCTAAATTGACAAGTTGAACCAAGTCCAATTGAGTAACTAATTATTCAATCTTAATTAGAAAATTTAATTGCTCTATTTAATTTTGAGAATTTGAGATTAACTTATTACTTGAACAATGTGATTTGATAAAAATATTATTAATGTCCAATTAAATTAATTTTGTAAATATATTATATTTAATATTTCTTAAAAAATAAATTATTAAAATAGAATTGGAAGCTCAGCAGTGACTGCTTCCTCAAGTCATGAGGCGCCCATTCATTAACACGGTCAACTGATTTGACTTCTTTTTTTTTGTCTTTTGGAAAAATTACAAACTATATATGTACTAATGCTTGGTAATTCGAAAATTTATGGATTGAATGGCTCGAATGTGTCAAAACGATATCGTTTTGGAAATAAAACAACGTCGTTTTAATACATTCGAGTCATTTGGACCACACAAATTTGGATTACCAAGCATTTTTCATATATACATATATATATATCTATATCTATATAATAAGGGAGGGAGGTTTTTGAAAATGTATAAAATGTATGTAAGATACATTTAGATTCAAAGGCTCAGATCAATTTTGATAACCATCAATGGTTCGGATGATGATTTATTCCCGCCCAAACCCTATGTGCTCTCTCCCTCTCCCACCTACCCACGTCTCCTCCCCCATTCCCTCTTTTCAGCCTCCCCCCTCTCCCCCCTTCTCTCTCAGTGCTCGCTGCACCCAAGGTAGGGTTTCAGATTGAGAACTCTCTCCCCCTCTCCCTACTTCTCTCTCAGTGTTCGCTGCTTGCAAGATAGGGTTCTGATTGAGAACTGGGTCACCGAGTTGGCTCCACTGTTCCACGACCAACTTCACCACCACCACAGATTCTTTCTCTATTCGACGCCATCGTCTTCTCTTTCTCTCTCTGCTTCGAACCCCCTCCGGTACCTCTCTCGGTGAGCCAATTGTTGTTTGATTTGAAAATGGGTATGTCTATAATGGTTTAAATTAATGTTTTTGTTTATCATCATCAAAGCATCATCTGAACCTCCATTGAAAACAGTAGGTGATGCTTTGGTTCAGATAATTTTCTTTTGGGCATCGCAATTTCTTCCTCTCTCTCTCTCTCTCTTTCTTTCTGCTGTATCTGTTCTTTGTGGTTGGTACTTCAATTCATTGTGTATAAGTTTGTATGCTTGTGGTTTGATTTGAAAATGGGTATGTCTTGGTACATTGGTTCTGCTCTAAGACGGCAATTGAATATGGGTATACTCTTAATAAGGATTGCAGATGCTCTAAGACATACCCATTTTCAAATTTGATAAAAAAAATAACTGAATACAGATCAAACCATTTCATCAAATCTAAATCAAATCAAGGGATTTGTAAAAAAAAATTCACCAAATATTCAATAGTCATATTTTTAATGAAATTTCAAAAAGAGTAATTATTGGATATGCGTTTCTTTCATTAAAAATGGTTAAAACAGATCTTTAGGATAGGTTTGGATTTTTTTAGAAAGATTTGATGAAATAAAAGAGAGTAAGGTTTGAGTGTTCCATATTAGATTAAGCTTTTAACCAAAATTTCTCTAAAATTTGATGAAAAAAAGAGACTAGGGTTGGAGATGCTCTTAGTATAGTGATCCTGCTCTTATTTGTATCTCAGTTATGTTGCATCAAATATAGGCAGCAATTGCATATGGGTTTGCTCTCATTCATCAATTCATTGTGTGTATGTATACATATTTCTGGCTATGTTCTCCTGCTCTTATTTGTATCTCAGTTATGTTGCATCAAATCTAGGCAGCAATTGCATATGGGTTTGCTCTCATTCATCAATTCATTATGTGTACGTATACATATTTCTGGCTATGTTATGTACATAAGTATGTGGATTTAGTGCATGCATGTGGTTTGTATAATTTGACATTGGGTATGTCTTTAGTACATTGATTCTACATTATTTGTATCTCAGTTATGCTTCATTTTAATTTAATAACTAATCTATATGAGTTGTAGAATTTGAATGGATGTGCTACACTCATTGATGACTTACTGAGAGAGTTCATGAAAAGGCAAAGAATCAAACGTTAGTTAAGAATTGGAGGCAAGTAATCTTAGTGACATTTTTTTTTTTTTTCTTTTTCCTTTTTTAAATGTTGTGACTAAGGAGGATGAACTAGACACTTCCTACTATTTTTGGTCTCAAAGGTACTGACTCAACACACACACAGAGTTAATGAAATGTTTGATTCTTTAATGAGAAATGGGTGTTAATTTTTGATTTATAAAATGGGTTTTTCTATATTATGAGTTTTTCTATTGTTTGCTAAATACTCATAAATATATACGGATCTATAAATACTTCTAAGTTTGCTAAATACGCTTTAAATACTGATATGGATTTTCCTATATTTATTGGGCTTTTTGTGTTTTTCTTTTTTTTTTCCCCTTTATTTGGGAGTGGTGATTGGTAAGTTGTGATAAAAAATATATATCTATATAATAAGGGAGAGTGGTTTTTGAATTTTAATGGGGACTGTTGTCCCTTTGTCAAAATATGAACCGTTGGATCGATTCAATCCAACAGCTAAAAAATGTCTAAGAGACATTATATTTCAATGGTGGATTTACAATGCTGATTCAATCCTACGGTGTCCAAGAGATTCAAATACATTTTCAATGGGTGCTAGATTCAAGAGCAGATCGGTGTTTCTTCTTCCGTTCCATCTATCTCTCTCTCTCTCTCTCTCATTCAAGAGCAAATCGGCGACTTCGCAGATAGAGAGTTTGTTGGGTGCTAGCCTTGCTAGATCAGTGGGTCCAAATCGGTGACATCGCGGCAACAAATCAGTGTTTCTTCTTCCCTTCCATCCATCTCTCTCTCTCTCTCATTCAAGAGCAGATCGACGACTTCGCAGATAGAGAGTTTGTTGGGTGCTAGCCTTGCTAGAGTTTGTTCATTCCTCATGAGGTTTCGACCCCTTTGTAAGGCTTTTACATACCATTCCTCATAAGGTTCTCCAAAATCTTGACTATTTTTTTTTTTTTTGTAAGGTTTTCTTTGTGTGTATATATATTGATATATTGATTACAGATTTTTTTTGTTTTTTTTTGTTTGAAGCCACAGAGATCATCAATTGAAGAGTTGGTTGCACATATTTTTCTTTGTTTTTTTTCTTTGATTTTGAATAATTATATATTGATATATTGATTACATATTTTTTTTGTTTTTTTTCCTTTGATTTTGAATAATTAATAACTGTTGATTTGTTGATTACGGTTTAACTGTTGATTACGGATTGATTTTTCTTTGATTTTGAATAATTAATAACTGTTGATTACGGTTTGATTTGTGGAAATTTGGGGAAATTTTCAAGAATTGAAAACTGTTTTCATTCACCACCTTAAGAGAAAAACTTCATTCAAGAATTTAAAAATCAGCCACTCTTTATTTATTACCAAATACCTGTAAGTATAATAGTCTGATATGAATCATGATTATTTGTTTTTTTTTTTTTAAGCCTTATTTTTTGTCTTCTTACATTTTATTATTATTCATAAGGTTGTCAGTATCAGCAAAAGTGCATGAAAAAGAAAAGATCATATGAATTCATCTAATATTCATCAACTCCTAATTTTTTCTTTGTTCAGCCACAGAGATCATATTTTTCTTTGTTTTTTTTTTCTTGAGTATTGTTTTTCTTTAATTTTGGGTGCACTTTACTTTACTTTAATTTTGTGCAACTATTGTATTGAGTTACTCCATTGAATGGTTGTTACCAAAATGTTCGAAACCCATTCTTGGTATCTTCACTCATATTGATTTAGTAGGAATTATTGGAAATAAGAAGAATGTTCTGCATTTTTTGATAATGCAGAACATTTCTGAGTGTTTATTCTTACTTGGACATACATGTTGTTTATTCTTAATTTTTGATAATTTTCTTTTATACTATCTGTTTTCTGTTTTTAACCTGATGCATATGGATAGGTAGATAGAACTTACATAATATCGAAAATTAAGTATGTACACTAGCTCAGGACTCCACAGAATAACATGAAAAAAGCTGCTTGAGGGCATCAAGTTTGCAGTGCCTTTGATAGTTCGATTTATTTTTCATGGTGCAATTAGTGATCCAATTTTGTAAAAGAATTCTTCTACCAGATTTTGGAAATTTGATAGTTCAATTTATTTTTTGTGGTGCAAATTAGTGATCCAATTTTGTAAAAGAATTCCTTCGCTATATCCTTCGATTAAATAGACTTTATCCTTTCTATTTTTAGAAAAATAGACTTTCTAGATGTAATTCTATTTAATGATTAGCATTTTCCCCTTGCAGGTGTGGTTTATGGCGGGGTTTTCACACATTTTTATGAGGTCAGTCATTTTTTTCCGTGCATTACTTAAAGCTATCTATTGGCTTGCTGAACTCTATAGGGTTTCTGAGAATCATTGTGGAGTTTCTGAGAATAGTCAATTAAATTTTTTACAAATTTTACTTCAACAAGGTAAAACTTAATTACAATGGATTATTTTTATTTGGTAAATTACTTTTATAAGTTTTATTGCACAAAAACAACAAAACAAGGCATACCCCATAGCAAACAAAAAAACAACAGTCTCAAAGAACCTTAAAAGAACACGAGTAAAAACCATCTAATCAAAGCAATAAAGACAAACAGAACCTTAAAAGAAATTCCCATAGGTTACAATCATGCCTATTCATTCCTCTAAAAAATTCTGGAGTTCCTTTCAATCCAAACATGATATATAGGGGCAACAAACAATAATGTTCCCAAATGGGCCTTCATATTTGTTGTGTGTTATGCAACAAAGATGAGGAGAATCACTATCGTATAATTTTATGCAACAAATGGGGCTTCCTACTATGTTTCAATGGTATCTTCTCTCATATTTTTGTTTTCGGTTTGATTTTGTGAAGAAATGGGAATCATCCCAATAATTTTTTAACTTGCTTTTGGATAATGGGAATCATCCAACTACCAATATTATTCTTCTGGGTCTGTGTTCTGTTATTTTTTTGCGATTTTTCTATGTGGGTTTTCTAAGTTTAGGCTTAAGTTACAATAATATTGTATATATTTTTTCTTTGTTAGGAATAGACATCATTTCTTTACTTGCATTTAGCTGAACCTTTTAGATTCACTTTTCTAAATTCTATACCTTTCAGATTCACTTTTCCAACACCTATAAATTCAATTTTGCTATAGAATTGTTGGTTTTCTTCTTCAACATTACCTTTGGTTAGGTAACTAATTACAAATTTTGCTAGAAAGTCGTGGCGGTTTTTGATGGTCAAATTTTGGATGTTCTGTAAAATGCCTCAATTAAAATAGTTTAATTTCTTATATAATTATACTTTTTTGTTGTTCAAATAGTGAGTGAATCTATCAAGCCAAGCAAATGACTAAACAACCTTTCCTATGCTTGAATGCACTTAGTGCTGGTAATGTGAATTTCCTAATTGATCAAAGTTATCTTATAGTTTATTCTACATCCCCCCCCCCCTCCCACACACACAAAAATAGTGACTGAATCCATCATAGTTTATTTTGTACATTCCCCCCAAATAGTGAATGATACATGCCTTGGATATTTGGTAAGGTTAACAAAAATATAGGTATATTCAAATTGGTGAATCAATCAATGGGAGTTGGATCTTATTTTTAATAATAAACAGTGGGCAATTTTTAGGGAGTTGATTTTAGATAATTGATAATGGATAATGGAGCTTGCTTGCTTATATTTTTTATTCTTCCTTTTGCTTCAGGTACATATGCCTTGGCTTGAAGGTGTGTTTGATTAGCTCATAAAAAGTTGTTATGGCTTTGTTTGCTACAATGGTTGATTAGGTAATTTGTCAATAATTTGTTGCTTATCTATTGTTTAACTTGGCTTCATTTTACATGTTGTGAAAATTAAGAATCTTAAATTTTTACTAGCTAGGCTTCATTTTATATGTTGGCTATCTTTTGGATTATTAGCTAGATGCAGAGAAGGTAGAGAAGCAAGAACCAAGAAGGGCGAGTACTTGATTTTTTTATGCTAATAATTTGGGTCTTCTATTTTAATTTTTGAATTTCATACTATTTTGATGATAATCATTGTGATAATTTTTACAATAATTTTAAAAATTAACATTGTTTAGAATGCCTTTATGTTTGATTTTATTGTTTTTCAAAAACAAGATGTTTTAGTTTGTTTTTATTAGACTTGAAAAATTCAAGTTAGACAATGAATGGAAGTGCTGTGTGGGTCTATTAGTGAATGTTTCAAGAAATAGAGAGCAATGGCACAACGGCCCATTTAACAAGTGAGCCTTTTTCTTTCTTCACAATTTTAGAAGTTTATTTATTGAGTTTCTTTTTATTGGAATTTTTCTTCTTGATAGGTGATTTTGGGGGTGGAAGAGAAGTTTAGATTATATTGATTCAATAGAATAACTTTGCCTACTACTTTTTTCACACCCTATAACTCTACCAGTGCTTATAATCAATTAAAATTTTAATTTTAAGACTTAGACACTATAGGCACAATTGTATATTCATTTGAAAATATATGTGATAAAAAAATGTGGTTATAATAAATTAAATTTTTGATTGGATGGGTTAGAGTCAATTTTTTTCTTCTTCTTCCCTTTACTCCTGTGACTCTTAACTCAATATATTTTTGTTTCATGGGTGAAAAATCGTATGTTATTTTTTACAGGAGCTAAGCCTATTATTTCCTTTCTTTCTTTCTTTCTTTCTTTTTTTTTTTTTTTTTTTTCTTCTTTTCCTCTCATTTTTTATTTTACTTTTAGAGTGAGGATTGTAAGTTCTGATAAAAAATAAAACAAATTATGCTTTCAGCTTTGCTAGTTAAACAATGTTGAGATTGGATCAATGAGGTTTAGAAAGAATTTGTAAAAAAAAAAAAAAAACAGTAAAGAGGTCTAGAGTAACAAAAGTCAGTTTTAAGCCAATTGGCCGTTTTGATTTTTCTTCAAATATTTGGTTTTGGAACTACATTAATTCAGTAGACTATCTATGTTATTAGTTAGTCATCTTGGAGTAATGAGTGATGGCATAAACTTACTTTATACTTGAAGCAGTTTAAACCTGCTTTATACTTTTAATTAGATGATTATGCATAATGGTACCTCATAAGTAAAGAAGAAGGTGGTTTCACTTTCAACCCTTAATGTTTGTTTTCAACTATTCACTTCTGTATTTATTTTATTTTATTTTATTTGTGTTAAAAAAATAAAGTTATCTGAAAATGATCCTGTAGAAAATGATCCTATACAAACATTATGGTACATTGATTAATTGTTTTATTTCTTTTGTTTTGATTGCTATATTTCTATAAATCAATTTCTAATATCTGATTTCCCTCTTGCTGCAGTTCATGAATTTTTGACGCAGTTCATCAGTTTCTATAATGAAAGGTATTCAATTTTTTTTTTTATTTCTCTCATAATATTTTTCATTAAAGTTTTGATAAATATGTCATTTCCTTTCTCCCTCTAATCATTAGTTTTCTCCCAAATTTTAGTTTGTTATTTTATGCTATTTTCATATTGTGTTGTGTTTTTTTGCTGGTTGTCATCAATTTCTAGGTTCTCAATATAATCAAAGGTACAACTCTCTCACACAATTTTTCTTTATTACATCTGTTTCATTACTTATATAATTTTGATAAAAGTTAAATTGTTTGGTTTGTTACTTTTTTTAATTGTGTTTTAAACAAAGCTCCCTTTCCATTTGCATAAAAGATAGGCAAAATGGGACTAATGAGCAGTAAACCATGATTAAAAAAAAAATAGTATTAATCAAAATTTTTGCTTTTATTTGCTTTTTCCACTAGATTATTTTTCTTAATCTTTCTTTTTTTCTTATGGGGCTTAGTAAAAGGTGTTGTAGTAGTCTTTGTAGCTTTTTTGTTAGTGGTTTTGGTGAATGTTAAAGTAGTGGAATGAAATTGAATGGATTAGTATGACCTATGCACTGTACACTAGATTTCTTTTCCCCCCATAAGAAAGTGTTGGCTTGGCCATTACACATTTTGGTGATTGTTGGGAGTATGTGTTGAAAATTTAAACCAAAAAGAAAATGTGCATAATGAGGATTGAAAAAAGAAAAGAAAAAGGAAGATAAACATAGATAAATCTCTTCTCTTTTTTTTTTTTTTGGTGAACACACAGACTAATCTTAGGTAACAAAATGCCTTTCTTAAGACAATATACGTTGGTAAATTTTGAGTTACTTTGGAAATAACTTTGTGCTTAGTTTTGGAATCCCCCATTGTCAAAATAAAAATTGATGTCTAATTCTCTTTTAAATTGGTTTTTCAGGATTTATAAATTTACATTTTATTTAAGAGAAAACTAAAGTTGTAGGTTCTTTTTTCTTCTCTATTTCTGTCTTCTCTTTTTTAACCTCTTGGAATATGAGGACAACAAAATCGTGGTGTAGAGTTTTTGTTGTCCCATTGTTCTTCTTGCCTGGTTTAGTTAGTAAAGGAAAACAAGTGTTTTCATTTTTTGTCGAGTAGATAATAAAGGTAGTAAAACTAGATAAGGAAATATGTGAAGAAAGCGAGTTGGACTGTGTGTGATGGCAAGTGGTGTTTGATAAATGATAGATGCTTTTGAGCAGTTAGAAAGTTTATTACATACTATGTGATGTTGATTTGAAAATACTGAACATTAGACATTTTTACTTTAATCCATCTAATCTAACTTTATTATTATTTTTCAAATTTAATTTTTATTTTTTTTTAATTTCAGGTATCGATATTAGAATGGCTATTGAACGACTTTCAAATCCTTTTAACTTTGGCCAATTTTAAGGGCAACAATTTCATTTTTAAAATTGTCTTAGTTAATGTAATTGATGGCTTCTTACAAAAAGAACAAAATAAAGGAGAAATAATCTTGGGATTAATCTTCTCCTGTCCAATTTTATTATGGGATACATTGTCATCCCAACTTTAATCTTGGGATTAATCTTGGGACAAAATGTTTGGAGATATTGGGATTAATCTTGGGATTAATCCCAACATCAATTTTATTGCAATTGTCATCCCAACATTAATCTCAAAATGTTGTCATTGGGGTTTACCATCCCAACATCCCAACATAGATGGACATAAGTGATGACCCATCACTACTGATTGTCCTATATGTTGGAACAATCTTCTGTGCAAATAAAATAAACTGAAATAATCCAAACAAAGTAAAATAAAACTTACAGAATTTATTTTGTTGAACCAAATAAATAATTAAAGACCAAGTCGAGTGTGTGACACTCTGTCCTTTAGACAGATTCGCTACGGTGCTTACGGTTATGTGGCGTTTATCTCCCAGGATACAATGATCTTCACAAATTTGTAGTAGCACTTCAAACAAATTTGTTCGGCGAACTAGAACCTTGTGTTCTATAACTCTCTGAATTTTTATTCTAAATCTAATATGAAGAATAAAGGACGTAAGAGAGCAAAATGAAGGCAAGGAAAATGAAAATTTTTCAGAATCAATCAAAATTGGAATGGGGCTACCTTATATAGGCTTTGTTGGCACCTATTCAATTTGAATAGAAAAGGTATGAAGAAGGGACATAACCCTTCCTTTAAAATAAAGAGGCACCATGAAAGGTTTGCACCCTTTCAATGAAATGGAGGTTTGACCCTTCCTTTAAAACAAAAAGACATCATGAAAGGTTACACCATTTCATTCAAAATGGAGTCTATTTCAATTCACAACTACCTCTTTATAAATTTTCCAACAATCCCCTACATGAATGAAATTGACAGAGAGAAAATGCAACAACATGATGTAAATATAGAGAGTACAGAAATTGGAAATATTCTGCAAATGATAGGTAGCTTTTGGCTTTGAACCTTACCTTGTGAGACACTATCGGATTTACTAGCTAACCAGTGAACATGATGTCTTGAACTGTTCAGCCGTTTGTGTAAACCAAGACAATAGAACTCACACAGTATATCCCAGACACAGTTTAGTTCTCACTATTGTGTTTATTTTGGCCCTGAACTACCTGGTCTTTCATGAGTGCTCTAGAGAATTGTAGCCCTTCACAAATCTCACAGAACCAGCCCAGTTCACACTAACATAGGTGATTCTTATGAAGAGTATCCTGCCATACTCCATTAGGTTTACCTAGATATAAGAATCATTAAAAGTATTACTTAACCTAAAACTCTACAGTCATCACTATTTCATCATAGAAATGGATAGGAGTTTAACTCCCCAGTGATCCTTTTGAGTCATTCACAACTCGGTTGTCCCTTTGAACCTAGATCTTGGGATCTCCAGTCAACTAGGTTGGGTTGCCGTTGTGGTAACTCTTATTTAATAGGCTTTAGTCCCATTCCCCTCGATGAATTCTCAACTAACTCTCTTGCTAACCCTTTGGTTAGTGGATCCACTATGTTGTCTTTAGACTTCACATAATCAATGGAAATAATTCCATTAGAGAGTAGTAGTCTTACGGTATTATGTCGACGTCGAATATGTCGAGACTTACCGTTATACATATGACTCTGTGCTCTACCTATTGTAGATTGACTATCGCAATGTATGCATATAGCAGGCACCGGTTTTGGCCATATTGGAATATCTTCAAGGAAGTGGCGAAGCCATTCTACTTCTTCCCCTGCTTTGTCTAAAGCTATGAATTCTGATTCCATAGTAGACCTAGCAATACAAGTCTGTTTGGAAGATTTCCAAGATATAGCCGCACCACCAAGAGTAAAGACATACCCACTGGTGGACTTCGAGTCTCTAGTATCCGATATCCAATTTGCATCACATATCCTTCAACTACTGCTAGATATCTAGTATAATTAAGCCCGATGTTACCAGTAAATCGAAGATATCTTAGAACCCTTATAATTGCTTTCCAGTGTTTTACTCCCGGGTTACTCGTATATCTACTTAATTTACTTACTGCATAAGCTATATCTGGGCGAGTGCAGTTCATCAAGTACATTAAGCTTCCAATAATTTGGGCATATTCTAATTGAGAAATACTTTCCTGTACATTCTTAGAAAGATACAAATTAACATCTACAGGTGTTCTAGCAAGATGATCATCATCTTTGCTGAATTTGTCAAGTATTTTCTCAATGTAATGAGATTGTGACAACGCATAACCTTCGGATGTTTTGGTAATTTTCATACCAAGAATTACATCAGCAATGCCCATGTCCTTCATGTCAAAATGTTTATTCAACATTTTCTTAGTAGTTTTAATCATGTCATTATTACTACCTATGATGAGCATATTATCTACATAAAGACATACAATGACATAACCTTTGTTTGTGTTTTTAATATAAACACATTTGTCACACTCATTAATTTTAAATCCATTTGACATCATTGCCTTGTCAAATTTCTCATGCCATTGCTTTGGCGCTTGTTTTAAACCATATAATGATTTAACCAATTTACACACTTTCTTTTCTTTTCCTGGAACAGAAAAACCTTCTGGTTGTTCCATGTAAATTTCTTCATTTAACTCACCATTTAAGGAAACGGTTTTCACATCCATTTGATGAATTTCTAGATTGTATAGAGATACAATGGCAATTAGCATTCTAATAGATGTTATTCTAGTAACTGGTGAGTATGTGTCAAAGTAATCAAGACCTTCTTTTTGCCTAAATCCTTTGACCACAAGTCTTGCCTTGTATTTGTCAATTGATCCATCTGCTTTCATTTTCCTTTTGAAAATTCACTTATATCCAAGAGGTTTACAACCTGGCGGTAAGTCCACTAATTCCCAAGTGTGATTTTGCAAGATGGATTCAACTTCACTGTTGACAGCTTCTTTCCATAAAGGAACTTCAGGACTGGACATAGCCTCTTTAAAAGTTAAAGGCTCATTTTCTAACAAAAATGTTAGAAAATCTGGACCAAAAGATTTTGAGGTTCTAGCACGTTTACTACGCCTAGGTTTCTCTTCCTCATTTTGATCTAACTCTTGTTCTTGATCATGTTTTTTATTCTGACTAGTAATAGCATCATGAGGTCTTTTATTGTTACTAGTCTCTTATCCAATCTTATTTGGAAATACATGTTCAAAGAAAGATGCATTCCGAGATTCAACAATAGTATTTACATGCATTTCGGAATGTTCTGATTTATGAATCAAAAACCGATATGCACTACTATTCTTGGCATAACCAATGAAAATGCAATCAATGGTCTTAGGACCTATCTTAGTCTTTTTAGGACTAGGAATAACCACTTTAGCCAAACACCCCCACACTTTTAAGTATTTGTAGGATGGTACTCTTCCATGCCACAATTCATAAGGTGTTTGATTCACTTTCTTTCGGGGTACTTTATTAAGTATATAATTAACAGAAAGTATTGTTTCCTCCCACAAGTTTTGAGGTAATCCAGAATTTATTAACATGTCATTCATCATTTCTTTTAAAGTCCTATTTTTCCTTTCAGCAATTTCATTTTGCTGAGGTGAGTAAGGAGCAGTAGTTTGATGAATTATTCCATGTTCTTTACAAAATTCACCAAAAGGTGATTCATATTCACCACCTCTATCACTTCTAATTTTCTTGATTTTCTTATCAAGTTGATTTTCAATTTCATTCTTATATAGAATGAAAGTTTTTAAAGCTTCATCCTTGGTTCGAATTAAATAAACATAACTATATCTAGTATAGTCATCTATAAAAGTGATAAAATATTTTTTCCCACCTCTTGTTTGAATTGACTTAAAATCACAAATGTCACTATGAATTAATTCAAGTGGTTCCGTACTTCTTTCAATTGAATGAAAAGGAGTTTTGGATAATTTTGCCTCAACGCAAATTTTTCATTTATGATTTGAACAATGTCAAATTTAGGTAAATATTCCATATTAATTAATCTACGTAAAGATCCATAATTAACATGTCCTAGTCTACCATACCATAAATTTGAAGACCCAAGCAAGTAAGAAGAAGATGTATTATTATTAATAACTGAGGGTACAATGGTCATTACATTTAACTTGAAAAGGCCATTAGACATGTAACATTTTCCTACATACATCCCATTCTTAGTAAGTACAAACTTGTCACTTTCAAAAACTAGCCTAAACCCATTCTTACTCAATAGAGATCCAGAAACAAGATTCTTGCGAATATCCGGTACATGCACCACATTGTTGAGAGTGAGTTCCTTTCCAGATGTCATCTTGAGTATAATCTTTCCTTATCCTTCAACTTTGGAAGTTGAGGAGTTGCCCATAAAAAGTTGTTCACCATTGTCCACTGAAGAATAATATGTGAATATCTTTTTGTCGGCACAAATATGGCGAGTAGCACCAGTGTCCACCCACCATTCTTTAGGATTTCCGACAAGATTTGCCTCGAAAACAACTGCAGAAAGATTGATGTCATCTACACCATTGGAAATCTTGTCCACTTCGGTCATATGGGCTTGAGCAGGCTTCTTGCTTGTTCTTCTTTTGCTTTTGCCTTTGCTACGGCAATCTTTGGCCCGATGTCCCTCTTTGTCACAGATGTAACATTTGCAATTAAACTTGTACTTTTTATTTCCCCCTCCCCCCCTTTAGAGCCTTGTGATGAACTTTCTCCAGAAGACTTTCGTTTCTTGGTTTTTGAAGCATGTTCCACCACATTTGTCTTAGACTCCATAGGATGCTTACCAGCCTGCTTTTCAGAATTGCGGTTGTCCTCCTCAATCCTTAAACGCACAATTAATTCGTCCATAGAAATTTCTTTGCGCTTGTGTTTGAGGTAGTTCTTGAATTCCTTCCAACCTTTTGCTAATTTTTCAATTAAGGCTGCAACTTGGAAGGATTCACTGAGAGGCATGCCTTCTGCGTAAATGTCATGCAGAATGAGTTGGAAATCTTGAGCTTGGCTGATCACAGTTTTTGAATGAAGCATTACAAAATCCAGGAATCTGCCAACCACAAATTTCTTTGAGCCGGCATCTTCCGTTTTGTATTTTTTCTCCAAAGACTCCCAAAGTTCCTTTGTTGTCTTGATAGGACTATAGACGTTGTATAATGTGTTGTCAAGTCCATTCAAGATGTAGTTTCGGCAAAGAAAATCAGCATGTTTCCAAGCATCAACCGCAGCAACCACTTGCCGGTCGGTTTCATCCTCTTTCAAAATAGGAGCATCCTCACGGAGGAAACGAGCTAGGTTTAGAGTTGTAAGATAGAACAATATTTTCTGTTGCCATCTTTTAAAGTCAGTTCTTGAGAATTTCTCTGGCTTTTCACCGTGATTTACCGGTACTGTTACAACAGGAGAGGGGGTTGGCGTCATTGCAGCCACCACAGTAGTACTTGTTTAGGCATTAGTTTCAGTAGCCATCAATTCTAATTCATAAAATAAAATTATAATTAGAATTTATACTACACAGAAAATTAATCCAAATTCACAGAATTAAATTCTGTAAAAATAAAAGAAACAAGAATGTAGCTTTTATTTTTCAATTAATTTGGAAATAAAATAAAATGTTATTTAACCAAATTAATTCCACACAAAAAATTAAATTTCTGTAAAATAAAAGAAATAAGAAAATAACTTTTATTTTTTCAATTAATTTGGAAATAAAATAAAATTTTATTTAACTAAATTAATTCCACACAAAAAATTAAATTCTGTAAAATAAAAGAAATAAGAAAATAACTTTTATTATTCAATTAATTTGGAAATAAAATAAAATTTTATTCAACCAAATTAATTCCACACCGAAAATTAATTTCAGTAACACTTCAATAATTAAAATACTGAAACAGAATTTTAATTAATGAAAAGTTAGAAAATAATTTCTAAAAACCAAAATTAATTTTCTGACAAAATTCCACAAAAATATATTCTGAATTGTTAATGACACCAATATCGTACTACTAGTTGTCAAAGAAAAGAGACAGTATATTACTATTATCTGTCAAATAGCATATAATCACTATTTGTTTTTCCAACCAGAATATTATTTTGTAAATCCACAGAAAATAATTTTCTTAAAAGAAGAAAGAGAAAAGGAAACAAACGAAAAAATCTGTAAACAGAATAATTCGAATCTGTCTTAAGATTGTTGGAACAATCTTCTGTGTAACTAAAATAAACTGAAATAATCCAAACAAAATAAAATAAAACTTACAGAATTTATTTTGTTGAACCAAATAAATAATTAAAGACCAAGTCGAGTGTGTGATACTCTGTCCTTAAGACAGATTCGCCCGCTACGGTGCTTACGGTTATGTGGCGTCTATCTCCCAGGATACAATGATCTTCACAAATTTGTAGTAGCACTTCAAACAAATTTATTCGGCGAACTAGAACCTTGTGTT
This sequence comes from Camellia granthamiana, assembly GCA_036172215.1. Taxonomy (NCBI): domain Eukaryota; kingdom Viridiplantae; phylum Streptophyta; class Magnoliopsida; order Ericales; family Theaceae; genus Camellia; species Camellia granthamiana. The sequence goes on from JAXFYN010000970.1 coordinate 25,731, forward strand.
CTATAACTCTCTGAATTTTTATTCGAAATCTAATATAAAGAATAAAGGACGCAAGACAGCAAAATGAAGGCAAGGAAAATGAAAATTTTTCGGAATCAATCAAAATTGGAATGGGGCTGCCTTATATAGGCTTTGTTGGCACCTATTCAATTTGAATAGAAATGGTATGAAGAAGGGACATAACTCTTCCTTTAAAATAAAGAGACACTATGAAAGGTTTGCACCATTTCAATGAAATGGAGGTTTGACCCTTCCTTTAAAACAAAAAGACACCATGAAAGGTTACACCATTTCATTCAAAATGGAGTCTATTTCAATTTACAACTACCTCTTTATAAATTTTCCAACACTATATATAATGCAAAGGAGTCCCAGATTGGGGACACACTAATAGACCTTTTTGAGAGTCCTTTAGCTTTGCCATTCTATGTCAATAACTCAATTTTTTTTTTAATGTTTTTTAATTTCCCAACAGTGGCTTCAAGACCCATCGTTCAACACCAAAATAGAGGTATTTTACATTGTCTATTGAATTTCCCTTTCTCTACTCTTGATTGCTGTTGTTGGTTAATTATGTTGTTTGGATTTATTGTTTGAATTCTGAATCCTGAAGGATTTGTTGTTTGGATTTGTTGGTTGATAATATTTTGTATTATTTTTAAGATTTCATGTACAGCACACAGTGCTTCCCTTTTGCAATAGTCAGCCTTCTATTTGACATGTAACTTTATAGAGATATGTCCAATTTTGGAGTTAATAATAATGTATTTTGGAGTTGAGCACATCTCAATCTCAATTAAACAGTGGACGTTTTATTTCTAGACTTTTAAGTCTGTAGAAAATTTGTCAAAAATTTACCAAATAGGTTTTTGTTTTCAAGCTTCTTTTTTTCTCCTTCCTTGAAAGTTCAAACATTGAGTTTGCATTTGCTTTGATTGTTGGAAAACTTTGTTCTTTACCTGCTCGCAAAACTTTTTGCTTTATTGTTGACTGTAAATGAAATAACATAGCAGCAACTTAAAGATCGCATAAACACGTAATTAAACTAAAATAAAACTATTTGGGCGTTAATTGAATTTCATTTGAAAACTCACCTATGTTCTTATAAAGTTTAATTTTAAATCCCTTCATTTGATTGGAAACTTCCACAGCTTCTGTGAACTTAGATAGATGTTTTTGAGTTTGTTTTATGGTGGGTCACCAAAGCTCAACAATGGTTGTTTGCCTATGCCATTTTCTTGGTATAGAAACAGGAATTTTCAGATGGAAGACATAATTTTCTTGCCATTATATTTTTAAGACAAGAAGGGTTGGGATTACAATTATATTAAATTAATAATTGATAATTGATAACCTATTAAATAGTATTGGGATTACAATTATATTCTAATCCCAACATTATTTACATTGTGCCTTCAGGCACGGGTATACGCTAGTACATATATAAAGTTTGACTCTTATAACAAAATAAGTTTTGAATTTTGAATTTTATCAATTTAAATTCTAATTTTTTTATTTATTTTCAATATAATAAACTATTTTTCTATTTTTATTAAGTAAGATTGATGAACAAAATAATATTTTAACTATTAAATTCAATGTAAGTATACCTAAAATATCTAAAATATTATTTTCTGTTAAGTTTAATGATTTTTCCATCGATTTTAAATGAAAATAACTAAATGATTTATATTGAAAACAAATACAAAAATTAAATTTTAAATTATGAAAATTAAAAATTTAATTTTTTTATTATTTTATTTTATGTTGGAATGGTCAAATGATGAAGTTTTTCTTGTAATTTCTCCTTTTCTTTTTTATTATGCATACGGTATTATTAGCGAGGTAAGAGCATTCACAATGGATGTGATAGCGAGAGAGAGGAAAGTGTCGTGGGGAAGTTCGGCTGGTCATCTCCCCAGACGTTTGGCCAGTCACCTCTTGGATGTTTGGACCCGTGAAGAAAAAAAAAAATAAATAAATAAATTTGCCGTTGATCAGTTGACTAGCCGGATGTTCGGCCCAAACATGACACAACTCCTGCTATACCTATATATATATATTCTTAACACACTCCTTAACACGTTCATTGTAACACCACTCACTCTTTAAAATTAACAAACTCTTAATACACCTTAACATATATTTTTAAACCCCATTTTTATTATTTTTTTATCATATAACACATTTTAACAAATAATTTTAACACATCATTGTGGACGCCTCAGGTTGCTTGACCCGTGTGACACGGGAGGCATTGTGTGAACGAGTTCGGATCCTCTCCTTGAAGCTGGTCCTCCATTCCCTACTTGCAACGACTCAGATGAGCCGTTGGACATCCAACAGCTGAGATTTTAAAAAAAAAAAAAATTTGAAATTTTCTTGTTCCCAAACTCAAAAGCAAGGAATTTCCAAAACCACCACCATCAAACAGACCTTCACTTCTTGGAATCTTTATGTCCCTCTCAACTCAGAGCTTCATCTTCCTCACCATCACACTTAATTTCTGACCTTCCGAAAGCTTTAAATCTCGTTTCCAATACTCATCAATGGCCGCTAATCTCTTCCCTCTTTCCCAGTTCTTCCATATATTTGTTGGGTTTTAATCAAATTTCTCTTTGATTTCAAAAAATTGGAAATTTTACTTTGATTATAATGATTTTGACTTATCCCTTGTTTCTTTGACTTGATTGTCTTTCAGTTTCATTGTATGGGTTTTCAATTCTCAGTTCTAAAAACTTGAATTACTGAGAAATTTGAATGATTTTGAGTTAATTTTCAATGCTCTGTTTTTTCTGGGTTTTCATTAGAGTGTGGTTCCATTGAATACATGGATTCTCATATCAAATTTCAAGGTTGCTTACAGCATGCTCCGCCGTGCCGACGGCACAATCAACCATGACCTGGCGGAGTTTCTCGACCGAAAAGTCGCCGCCAATGCAATCCCAGTCGCCGGCGTTTACTCTTTCGACGTGATCATCGATCGATCAGTCGGCCTTCTCAACCGAATTTACAGGCGATCACCGGAAAATGAATCTCAATTTGGCGTCGTAGAACTCTTAAACCCATTGAGCACCGATGAAGGGGTGAGTGCTGAGTGCTGTGTGAGAGATCGACCTGAGAGCTGTGTTTTGTTGGGCGGGAAATCCACGAAAATTTCAAATTTTTTTTTTTTTTTAATCTCAGCCGTTGGATGTCCAACGGCTCATCTGAGCCGTTGCAAGTAGGAAATGGAGGACCGGCCTCAAGGAGAGGATCCGGACTCTTGTGTGAACACCACACTGACACACTATGAAGACTTCTTATTCATTCCAAAAATAGACCTATAAAATAAAAATATATACGATAAAACTTATAAAATAACCGTTTTAAATTATTAAAATAGAGCACATGATTAATCTCATATACCTAACATAACAGTCAAGTTCAAATTTTGAACTTGAGATAATCTCCTTTGTTAATTATTTGGGTAGGAGTGGAATTAAATAAAATGATTATTTTATTATAATATTCAAATAAAATTATCATTCATTATATCATAAATAAATTATATTTTTGTATAGAGGTTAAGAAACAAAAACTCCATTTGATTCAGTTTTGGAATTATGATTTAAGTGTGAAATTCTTAATTGAGTTTTAAAAAGAGAAAATTTATTTGGTTATGAGTTTTACAAAGTGTTTTGAAAAGATTTTATTTTTATTTTTATTTTTATTTTTAAAAGAGTTTTGAATTGTATTTTGAGTTTTTAGTTTTTGAATTTTGAGTTGTATTTTGAAATTTTTTTTAAATATTAAAAAAAATTTAAAAATTTTTATGCTTTTATTTTAAATATATGATTTTTATTTAAATATATTTAAAAAAAATTATTTCAAATATTTTATTTTATTTTGTAAATATTTTATTTTTTTAAATTTTAATATTTTAAATTTAAAATACAACTCCATACTCAAATCGTAATCAAATATACAACTCAAAACTCAATACAAAAACTATTATCAAAACTTATAACAAAACACAAAATTCGAAACTCTACACTATTTCAAAACTCCACACTCAAATCGTACCCAAACACATAACTTAAAACTCAATTCAAAAACTATTTTCAAAACTTATAACCAAACACATAGAAACTCCACACTACTTTCAAAATTCCACACTCAAATTGTAACCAAACACATAACTCAAAACTCAATTCAAAAATTATTTTTGTGAACGGAATACACGATTTATCCAACAAAATAAACTTCCCATTATCAAAATAAAACTCTAATAAATTTTACGGATTCAAATAATAACACCCTCCAATCTTGGGGAGGGAATCCACCTCCTATAAAAATTAAAATAAAATGGGCCTGGCTTTGGTCTAGTCCGCCATCGGACTCGACCGTGCTGTTGGGCCCGTGGGGGCCCACCACGGGTCCCGTTTTGAAAATCTGAACCGTTCAATGTGTAGAACTCGTCGAGTACTATATGCTTGTAAAAAATCACATTGATCAGATATCGATAGCTATGTGATCAAAATATTTTTTATCAACCATTAATTTATTCACCGTCCATTTTTTTTTATACAAAACGGATTTGATCATATAGCTATCGATATCCAATCAATGTGATTTTTTACAAACATATAGTACTCGACGAGTTCTACATATTGAACAGTTTAGATTTTCACAACAGAACCCGTGGTGGCCCCCACGGGCCCAACAGCACGGTCTAGTCTGATGGTGGACTGGACCAAAGCCAGACCCAAAATAAAATACAAGAAATCAATGGCCGCAAGATTTGATATGAGACCCATTGACGGAGTAGTATTGTTTCGTGACATTTGTGGCATGTTGTCACCACGGTAGACAACTGTTTTTTTTGCGCTTATTTCCTTAATAAAAAGGAAAATAAAGGGGCAATTTATAAAAAAATTCGTTTTCAAGTGTTTGTATTTCAATTAATTTATAAGATATTATTATTTTTTAATAAGTCCTATTATTTGAATATTTGATCTACCAAATTTTAATTCTCATATTTAAAGTATTTTATAGACATTTCTATCTATACAAATATTTTTTGAACGGTTAACAATTTGGTGATGTGAACATTCATATTTTACAATGTGAATATTCACATTGACGGTGTAAACATTTACATCACGGAACATTTATACTGTAAATGCGAATATTATTAGGGATATTTTGGTAATTATGTCACTCATAGGACTTATTAAAATATAAGAAAATAATATTAACGAAATGGAATATAAGTAGGGAAAAAAGAATTTATGAAAAAGTGTCCCAAAATAAAAATGTTAAAAATTTTAAATATCTTATTAAATATTGATATAAGTATGGGATCTACATGGGTCTGGTGATGTGGTGTGAATCTCACATCCATATAAATATTGTGGTTTGCTTTGGCAAGCTAGCAAAAAGCTAGCTTTTGACTTTTTTAGCTAAAAAAATTAGCTTTTTTACCCAAGTCACTATCCAAAAAATTAGTTTTTTTGGCTAAAAAAATCAAAAGTTGACTTTTTACCAACTTCTCAAAACACCGCTGTGTAAAATATTTAATAATTTATTTAAAATTTCTAAGATTCAAAAGAAAATGTTAATTGACTACATACAAAATGAGTCCTTAATATCAACCATGTGTAAAATATAATATAAAATGTATACAAAAATGTGTAATGATGTTATAAAAACAAGAAAATTATATTAAAATTTAATTATTATGCTTTTGTGTCACACTTAAATTGCATTTGAATTATGAATTTAAATAAAAATTCTAATGACGGGATTATTTATTCTATATATATATATATATTGTAGGGAATATAACCCTAATAAAAAAAGAGAAATGCTATGGTGTGCATCCCTTTAGATGTGCATACTATATACATCCTATCATAAAAGGTATAATCTTGCCATAAATTAATGTAACAAAAACATCGTAATTAAGTTACAAATTTTTTTGATTGATGTTGCAAAAGTTTGTGACTAATTACGGTATTTTTTGTGACGTCAGTTTGTGACAAGATTATACTTTTATAGTTGATATTACAAAATTTTATAATAAAATATATATTTTTGTGGTATGATACATATAATAAGCACCTCCTAAAGACATGCATACCATAATATTTCTCATAAAAAAAAAAAGAAGAAGAAGAAGAAGAAAATCTAACGATGGGTGATTTTAAGGCGTGAAAAACACTCCTAACATGATTTCTTTTAATATTAGCCCACAATTATGTGATAGTTACATTTTTTGGGATATAAGAAATAAGTTATTTATTGACTTATTAATTTATTTTTATCACATTACTTTTTATTTTTTTATATATCTTTTTATAATAAATAAAAAAATAATTTATAAGTCAAAAAAAAAAAGAAAAAAAAAGAAAAGAAAAAAGAAAGAGGTTAAAATCCTCCCAACAATCATAATGACTATTGAAAAAATTGAAACTAATTTAACAAAAATAAGTATCAAAAAGATTATTTAAAAAAATTATTTCTAGTCTCTCAAAAGATAAAATTATATAAAAATGATGTATTTTTAATTTTTTTTCACCAAATTTAATTTTAATTTCTCAGAAATTTTTTCTAAAAATAGATTATAAAAATCAAATCAAATAGAACTTTACAACCAAAAAAATTTCAGCATTATTCATGAAATAAAAAGGTCATTACATTTGAAACAACATATAAATCAACCAACATAAAATAAGTTGTCTAATGAATTTGCTCTTCAAATGGACCATTTACAAAGAAAACATCTTTGATAGTCCTAATTTGGAACAAAATTCAAAATTTAAGTTCAAATATATCATAATTGAAAAGTCATAGATGAGAGTGCAACAAGCCCAAACTATAGAGATTGTTAGTGTAATTCATCCTATCACTACTAAAAAAAACACTTTTTGCGACCGCTATAAACCGTTGCAAATAATAAAAAACAGTCGCAAAAGACTTTTTGCGACGGCCCATGCGACGGCAAATGGGGGTCGCGAATGTGGGGGTGGCAAATACTTTTTGCGACGGCAAAGCAATGGTCGCAAATTATTTGCGACCGCCTAAACTACTTATGGCGACTGCTATTTTGCCGTCGTAAAAAACAAAGAAAAAACTAACATGATTTTTGGCGACCATCTTATTACCGTCGCCAAAAAAAAAAAAAAAAAAAAAGCAAGCACAAAAGTATAGCGTTAAGCACTCTAAGAATAGCAATGACAAAAATTCAAATAGTATAGCATTGTAGTTTAATTGAACATGCCATTTGAGTTTTAAAATTGGAGCCATACGTGAGTTATTACAACTAAAAACTTGAAAAAAGTTCTTTTATGAAAAAAATACAATCTAGAACTGGCCAATCTTCTCATCAATTTTCTTGCTCGGGTGTTTCTTCACTCTATCGATGAATTGGCCAATCTTCTCATCGATTTTCTTTTCAAATTCCACATCACCACATTGCACCTATGCCCATGGAGCCTGCAAAACAATCTGCTGCTCAAAAGCACCATAGCATGCACAACACCTCCACCTTTGTGCCAAACCCACAAATGGCAACTCAATGTCACATAAAAGGGCAGATCAAAGTATTACTAAAAAATAAATAAAATTACTTTCTTATAAACAATATTCAATTCCATCTACGGCATTTAAAACAGTTTCTTATTAAATAGAAAGTGTAATAATAGCTGTTCTAACCTGGATGGCATTTGCTGTCCTCAATCAGAAAAGTGGTGAAGAGTACCTAATTTGTAACACATTTAAAAAATTCTCTACAGCAGCAAGAATGTGACTACTCTGAGGCTTGAAGGATGGATCTGCTAATCTTGGTTTAATTCTGAAGAAGAAAACAACACCTTCAAGCTTATTATAGATATTATATATAAAACTGGATGCTTATAGAGCAAGGGGTAAACCATGAAAAAGAATTGTATGCATAGAAAAATTAAACTCCAAAAGAAGTTTGGGTGTAACCTATATAAATCCATAGTTAAAAAGGAAATAATTGAATGCTTACAGGGGCCAGTTCTTTTCATTTTTTTCTTTTGGTGGAAGGCCGACGCCCCAATTGTTAGATTTGTAGCTGAAGTCTTAACCTGAAAACAAATTCATCTAAACAAAAATGATAAAAAAAAAAAAAAAAGGATAGTAGTAGTAGTAGTCAACAAGTGTTCGAGTGCTCTATTTCATCTGGAGGTTTACCTGAATGGGCATCTTGACAATTGTCCCAAAAACTTTAGCTGTTAGGAAACGAGGCGAGTGGAGGTGGGGTTATTGCCATGTAAATCAATGAAAATCACAGGAAAACAAGCAAAAATGCCAAAGTTCTGATTTAACTGATTCCCAAGTAACTTTGAGTAAGAATGATTATCAACTAAACTCTAATATTGAAGTACTCTCTACTTAGTGTGGCAACCACTGGTAATACAAACATAGCTGCGAAATTGAGAATTGATTCATGCATCCAAATACATCTTTCTGTATTAACAGAAGATTCAGCAAAAATTTCAGTAGTAGTTGCAAATATATATAGTAAAAATGTGGGAGGTGTAACTATATTAGTGACATGATCATGTCGTCTAATGAGTTAGTGCTTGATATCAACTGAAGTGTTCATCAATATGTTCGAGACAAAGATGGTAGAGTGGCAGAGAGAAAATGAGGCAGCACACTAATGAGTATCCCATGTTTTCAAACTTCGGGATATTTGAGAATATTTTTTGCAATAAAATGGCTAAAACAGTGTCAAACCTATCACGCATGTTTTCAGCATTTTTCAGGGAACAAAGATACTAAGCTGGCATTTAAATTTAGTTGAATGTAATAACTTTAGTAATAACAAAAGTTATAGACTGTCTAAAATAAGGACAATATAGCTAAAAGAGGCAATGAAGAAAATGAAGACAGAAAAAACTGTAAAACTAAATGGAATGCCCATAAAGAGTTTGCATATGTACAGGTGATGAAGGAGCAATGTAGTTGACTAATTTGTTTAACATGAGCATACCAAGAAGATGCTTTCTAAATGGAGAAGTATATTGGTGCAAATAAAAATATAATGACAATATTCTAAGCCGCACTACTTATCATGGCATAAAATTTTTGTAAGTCAAACAATAAAAACATAGTGAGAGTCATTGAATGAAGATTAGAACGCGAGACAAACAGATTTTGAAATTTTCAATTTTTTTCAATGCCTCGAAGATGGCGGGCATGAGATGGCAAGGGATGGAGGAGGTGAGAGCTCAGCCAGACTTAAGTGAGAGAGGACATCAGTGAAGAGGATTTACTCTTGTGGAGATGGGGACGAGAATTAAAGATCACTTGCTGTTCAAACAATTGTACGCATTAGAGGCTCTCTTATATAGGGTGGACTCCAGTGTTAGGTATGATACGTGGAACAAGATCATATGTCTTGATCAAATCTTCTCTCTGTGTAATATTGGGCCAGGCAACCTTGATGTTCACTTAGTTCTAAACTCCCAGGTACAAGTCCTTCAATGATCTTGAAGGGGTGTTTCTAGTCCCTACTTCTAGATTGGGCAATCACATTTAAGATGGAGATCTCTTGAACACATAGATTATAACCTATTACAGAGGGAAGCAAGATACAGAGGAATCATGACTCGATCCAATTCAACAAGTCTAGTGTCTTACTGTTTTGCTTATTTCCTTTTGTTCCCCCAATTTTTTGAAGATTCAAAGCATCTAATAGCACATCCTACTTAAAATTAATTCGTGTCAAGTTTAAATGAACCAAAACTATATTATCAACTAAGCTAACAACATATGTCAACAATACACGCATGCGCAACTAAACAGAAAATTTAATTATACAGTAAATGAGTGTAAGAAACAAAAACAGAATGGTGAGAAGAAATAAAGGCAGGATTCAAGGCACAAAAAACATCACCATAGTGAACAAAAAAAATTACATGGTTATTTGAGGACTTAAACATAATCATCAAACCTCAATTTCAGAAATATAAGCCTCTGATTCACCATCTTTAATTTTATATCAATTTCCATCAATTAAAAAGCAGTATAATGTAAGTCATTCAAATGTTAAACGCGTTGGTGGTGCTAAATCTAGTCATTCCACAACTTGCAGCTTATAAAGACTCATCACCAAACCATTATTAAAAAATAAATAACCAATTCCTGTTCTTCACAATGCCTTTCACATATATCAGATGATTCATTCGTGTGGGGTATATATTTTAAGCTAACTGCTCAAAGAGAATATTTCTATGATAATGATGTTGATAATAGTTTTAATAGACTGTGAATCTCAACACAGTCAAAGCAGGGCACTATCAAAATGCTAGCAACAAATTATTGCTAACTGACTTCACTAGGATACTAATTTCGCCAACTGGTCAGTTTTGCATCAATCAAATAATAAATTGGAGCATGCACAACCATTTCATACATACTTTTTGCTATCATGAGATAAATTCAATTTCATATCGAAAATAGAACAGCTAAGGAAATCAAAATTTATGAGAAGAAGGTTATACATACATACATACATACATACATATATATATATATCTTCAAATACGAATTACAGTGAGGAAAAATCAATAAATTGGCGAAACCGAAGCTTGTACCTGTAGCAGATTGATTCAAACCAAAGCTTGTTTCCAGAATCAGACAACCTGGTGGAAAAATCAATAGATTGACAAACAAGTGATCGAATTACAGTGAGTTCAGATGAAGAAGTTGAATACGAATTACAGTAAGTTCACTGAGTTCAAGTGATCGAAATAGAGAGATGAATAAGTTGAAATACGAATGAATGATTCGAAGAGACTCACTGAAACGAGAGAGAGAGAGAGAGAGAGAGAGAGAGAGAGAGAGAGAGAGAGAGAGAGAGAGAGAGAGAGAGAGAGAGTTCATACCATTGGAGATCTCTTCTTCAGACGACCATGGTGATCTGTAGAGCGAAATCGAGAGAGGAAAATCAGATTCTCTTCCTCAGATCAGACACAATCGAGCGAAATCAGATATGGGGGAAATGAGAGTCTAGGGCAAGTTTTACACTACCAGATTTGGGGAAAATGAAGGAAAATATAAATTGGGCTGAGTGGTTCCCAATAGTGGGCCCGTTAGGTTGCTTTGTTGTTGCAAATAATTTTTTTTGCGACGGTCAAATAATCAGTCGCAAAAAAACAGACGCAAAAAGTTAATTTTCTAGTAGTGTATCTTTTATTATATTTTTACATTTTCTAAATATAAGTAAGTAACTTTTACGTGCATTTATATGTGAATTCTAATGTTTTATGCCAAAAAATAAAAATAGAAAAATAAAGTAAGAAATTAAATTAAATATATTATCACAATTGAAAATATTTTTTTATGAGTTCTAAAAAATTTTGAATAAACAAATTCATTGTGCAAAAAAAAAAAAAAACAAAAAAAACAAAAAAAAAAAAACAAAACAAAACAACAAAAAACAAAAAACAAAACAAAACAAAACAAAAAAACCAAGGGTTCTAAGTGTTATTTTGATAGCCACACATACGAGATGTGCGGTGGGGGTTGGGGTAGATCATTATGCTTTGAACCTAATCTTCTAGTTTGGACTTATACCATTAATGTTTTTGATTAAAATTTTTTATTGAACTAGTAGTATACCTGTCCTATGCACAGAATTTCTTTTATATCAAAAAAAAAAAAAAAAAGGTAGGCATAATTTTTAGCTTAAAATATGTTTATCTTAATTTTTATTTTTATTTTTAATTTGATATTCATACTTCATTTTAAATCACTTATTTTCCTTTTACAAGTGTGAATATTATTGTCCTTTTTTAAAAAGTTTTTATTTTTATTTTTTTAAATGTTTTTTGATTGCTAATGCATTAGATGATTAAATAAATCATCAATCATGATACTTTCAAAAAAATTTCTTCCAAATTTTTTTTTTCTTTAAGGTTCAAGCTGTTTGAATTTTGAAATATCAAACTTTACATTTAAACTATAAAAATTAAAATAAAATAGTATTTGTGCATGTTGTTTGGTAAGATCAAAAGTTACAAATTTCATTATTACTGTTTAAATATGTTTTGTGGTTAATGTTATGAAATTTTGTGATAAAGTTGCGTCAATTTGTGGTAAGATGCATATGGTATACACCCTTAAAAAATTTTGTTAATTTATTTTTGCTCCCAAAACAGAGAACTATTTAAAAATATGTGGGGTTTTTTTTTTTTTCCCCACATCCAAATAATATTGCTGAGTTTATAATATTTCATATGACAGTTACATATTTATAAACTATGATCAAAACATTACCTTTGTGTTTTTAAATAATCACACTAGTCATTTGTATAATAATTCTCTACCATTTTTCTATTTTTATAACAACGACTAGTCTAAATTGATACTCTAAACTGCGCTTCAGCAATTAATGTGTTTGGACTTCGACAACATGTTATACGCGTTTCATTTCATCATCTATATTTCATTAATTGTGATTTATTTATTTATTTATTTTTGCCTTATAAATAAGGAACTTAAAATGAAGTACAACCACAAAGCTATCTAATGCCTGAAAACCTGGCTCTAACCATGTATAATTTACCTTTGATTTTTCTGCAACTTAACTTGGTATGGGTTCTTTTAGTAGCATCTTTTGCTGCTGCTCAATTCATGCCTGGTTGCCTAGATTATTGTGGTAACATCAGTATCCCATACCCGTTTGGCACTAGTAAAGAATGCTACGTAGAAGAACATTTTCTGGTTACTTGTAACGACACCCACTACGACCCTCCCAAGTTGTTTCTAACAACGAGTCACATAGAGATCACAAACATATATCTTTCTGGTCAGTTGCGCATATCATCCGTGGTAGCATATGATTGCTTCAATGAAGGGGGTGTTTCGGAACACTATTATGACTACTGGATCAGATTGGCCAAATTCCCCATCTCAAATACCCGAAACAAGTTCACAGCTGTTGGGTGTGACTCCTATGCAGTTATCTTAGGCTCCCAGGGACAAAAGTATGACACGGGGTGCTTGTCACTATGCGACAACATCAATGATGTGATCAACGGCTCTTGCTCTGGCATTGGCTGCTGTCAGACGAGTATCCCCAAGGGAGTAAGGAGTTTCAACATCAGTGTCAGAAGCTATAACAACCATACCCTTGTATGGAACTTTAATCCGTGCAGCTACGCTTTCGTAGCTGAGGAAGCTGCTTACAACTTCTCTTCTTTAGATCTGGCAAACTTACAGAACAGAACAATGTTTCCCGTGGTGCTTGATTGGTCTGTAGGGAACCAAACATGTGCTGAAGCCAAAAACAATCTAACAAGTTTTGCTTGCAAGACTAATAGCGACTGTTATGATTTTGACAATGGTCCTGGGTATCGCTGCTATTGCTCCCAGGGATATGAAGGGAACCCTTATCTTCCTAATGGTTGTATAGGTAACCACAACTGTGTTGAAAGCTTTCAGTTTCTTCCTAACATTGATGCCATAATTTATATGTTGTACTATTGAATATAACATCAAAAATCAAACTTGCTTGTTCTCAGATATTAATGAGTGCATTATTTCAAGCCCCTGCAACATGACATGCCAGAATTTACCAGGCACATACAATTGTTCTTGTCCAGAGGGCTATGAAGGTGATGGCAGAAAAAATGGATCAGGTTGCAGTCTGATTCCTGTTCCGAACCATAGGCTTCCCGTGATTAACATTGCATTAGGTAGGTACACATACACTCCACACATGCTTACTAATCATAAATTTGTCTATAGACTAAATTTCCATCAATATTCAAACAGATCATTGCTTGTGATTTTGATTCTATCTGCAGTTAAAAGAGTTTACAATCCTCAATTATTGATGCACAATCTGAAACAATATGAAGATGCCATATCTCCAATTACCTTATATTGTTCTTTCAGCAACCAGACATTTATATAGACATCTAAGTTTTTATAAACAACCAATTCTCTTGTCTTATTTTTCATTTTCATGTATAGATTGTGTGTTGGTAATTCAAAGAAGAATGGAATAACCACCCAAAAAAAAAAAAAAAAAAAAAAAAAAAGAAGTTGTCATCAAAATGTGACAAACTTTAGATCAACATCAAAGCCTGCACCAACCCCCCCACCCAAAAAAAAAAAAAAAAAAAACAAAAATTAATGCATAGAAAATACCTAGAAAATGAAATATATTATTCTCAATGCATCTTGCACCGCTCTAAATTTGAATCTATACCATACATTTCATTTTTGGGGTTTATAGCTTTTCCGTTTCATCATAATGAAGTTGAAACTTGAATTATGGATATTGATATTTTCCGTTTGAATCTTTGAAGGCATCAGCATAAGCATCTCAGGGCTACTTCTTGGTGGCTCTTGGCTATATTGGGTATTTAGGCAGAGGAAGATCTTCAATCTTAGAGAGAAGTTCTTTCAACAAAATGGTGGCTTCATGTTAAAACAACAACTTTCCAAACGTGAAGGATCGGTTCAATCAGCTAAAATCTTTACCTCAGATGACCTCAAGAAGGCAACAAACAACTACGATGAAAGTAGAGTCTTGGGCCAAGGAGGCCAAGGAACAGTCTACAAAGGAATATTACCAGATAACACCATAGTTGCCATTAAGAAGTCCAATGTAATTGATCAGAGCCAGTCCCAGATAGAGCAATTCATTAATGAAGTCATAATTCTCTCCCAAGTCAACCACAGGAATGTTGTAAAGCTCCTAGGGTGTTGCTTGGAGACACAAATTCCCTTACTTGTCTATGAATTTGTTACCAATGGCACTCTCTATGAGCGCATACACAATATCGACCACAACAGGTCCTCAATAACTTGGGAGAATCGTTTAAGGATAGCAACCGAAACTGCAGCAGCCCTTTCATATTTGCATTCTGCCGCTAGTACTCCTGTCATTCATAGAGATGTTAAGTCCACTAACATACTCTTAGATGACAATTACGTTGCTAAAGTATCTGATTTTGGAGCTTCAAGGTTGATTCCCAGAGACCAAACTCAATTAACCACATTGGTTCAAGGGACACTCGGTTACTTGGACCCCGAGTACTTCCACACAAGCCAATTGACTGAAAAGAGTGATGTTTATAGCTTTGGGGTTGTCCTTGTGGAGTTACTAACCGGCAAGAAGGTGGTTTCTTTCAACAGGCCTGAATTAGAGAGAAATTTAGCAATGTATTTTGTGTCATCAATGAAAGAAAATCGCTTGTTTGAAATTGTTGATGAACAGGTGATGAATGTAGCAAAGGCTGACCAACTAAAGGAAGTTGCTATTTTAGCAAAGAGATGCCTAAGAGTGAAAGGTGACGAAAGGCCAGCCATGAAGGAAGTGGCAATGGAGTTAGAGGGATTAAGAATGATGGAGAAACATTCATGGGTAAATGACAACAAAGATTTAGAAGAGACTCACTACTTGCTTGGAGATCAACTTTCAGATGCTTATGGTGATGGAAATAATAGAAGCAATTCAGCAGCTTATGATAGCATGGCAAACCATATCATTTCCCTACCTGAAGGTGGACGATAAGGTGTTTTTTTTTTTTTTTTTTTTTTTTTTTTTTTTTTTTTTTTTTTTTTCTTCTTAATAACTGGGTGTCCAGGCCAGCTTATACGTACCTTGAATAATCCCATGACCCTGAAATTAAGGACCAAGCAAACCTCCAGTGACCCCAAGGTTTAGGATGTTTGGCCTTCGTGACATTCGAACCTGCAACCTCTTAGGTGGTAAGCCCTTCGGTTGTTTTCTCCTTCACTAAGCCAAACATTTTGGGGTTGGTGGATGATAAGGTGTTGCTTGTCATGGTTTGTGTTTATTAGATGTTATTTTATAATGTTTCCATGTGGGCTTCGTCAAATAGTCCTTGCAATTGTTTTGAATCTTTTGGTTATTTATGTTGAGATTCAATTTGTTGTGATTTTAGATATTGAGCATCAAAATGTTTTCTAGAATTGTAGTTATTGATGCAAACCCTTTCTTTATGTATCAAACAAACTACTAATAGTAATTAATTTTCTTAATTGGAACACATCTACCTGTGCTAAATATGAAGTAGCATCCATATCTCTTTACAATTTCATTTCGTCACCAACTGATTAATGAATTGAATAAACTATCAATTTAAAATAGGTACTACAAATTTAGTCTTCAATTTTCACAATTTTATTTATTTATTTATTTTAGCATGGTCTTCTCTTTGAATCTATAAATTCTTGAATAAATTACACAAACCTCCC
Organism: Camellia granthamiana; assembly: GCA_036172215.1. NCBI lineage: Eukaryota > Viridiplantae > Streptophyta > Magnoliopsida > Ericales > Theaceae > Camellia > Camellia granthamiana. Next base: position 41,985 of record JAXFYN010000970.1, read on the forward strand.
TTGAGGTTTGATAAAACCACAGAACCCGAAGGTTTTTAAAATGGCAATCATCTGCCTGTAGGTTCACTTTTACATTTTAATTTACCTATTCAGTTGGGTGACAGTTAAATAGGCTAACAGAGTTGGCTAAGTGATCAAATTATTCTACATCATTTCTCTCTCTCTTTTTTTTTTTTCTTTTTTTTAATGTATGATGAAGACATTTCATCACTATTTCCCCTTCTCCTACCCACCGCACCAGCCTCCTCCCCGCTCCCCAAAATCACACACAAAACCTTAAAAATATCATATAAACAAGAAGGGAAAAAAGAAATCTAAGGATACAAAAAGATGATGAGGGATTTGTAATGATGGTTGGTTCCAAACAATGTAAGTGACTATAAAATAATAATAAAAAAAAATTAACAACACTACTAACATAGAGTCATCACAGAATTAATCATATAACATAATTTTCACTATACATATCATATTGCAGAGCTCATTTAAAAAAAGAGACAATTTCACTCTCAGATTATTCTATTTATGGTTTATGAGATTAGTTTTGTGTTTTTAGACTTATTGTGAAAGGTTGATTGTAAAAGGATTAAAAAGATCAGGGGAGTGTAAGCGTTTCTTTATGAGTAGGTTTTTATTTTCCAAACATACACTTGTATAAGGGGCATCATCAACGGTTTACCAAATAATTCATTAAATTTGAGTAAAAAAAGTATAAATTCCTCTATCTGATATCAGTGACTCTAACGGTGCTATAATCAAAACATAAGTAGACCGGGGACAACCGGTCGGACGTCTGGCCGGTCGACCGGCAACTGTGTTCATACAACTCAGTGCAAAGCGTTTCTCAAACTCTTCAAATCCTTTTGAAGCAACCCATCATTTTCTATGTTGTAATTAGATGAACTGACACTCACTTCAGCAATTTACCTACGAATAACCTCAACCCCATCAATTCGATTGTATAAACCCAATTTAAAAATCAGTGATTTCCCAAGAAAGGGACTTCCAAGAATACCATCCTCGTGATGGAAGAAGAAGAAAAAAAGCAGTACCAATGTTTCTTTTGAGACGATCGAATGTTGTTTATATCTAAACGACCAACGATGAAATGAAATTGCGTACGTAAAAAGCGAGAAAGTCGGGCTATGTATCTACATCACGTGTACGCGTGTAAAGCACAGACAATTGATCGACGAAACTCCAATAAAGGGTCGATACGATTTGGGTGTGGAATTGAAATGGGTTGATTTTTGCGTGGGTTTGAGTCATCAAAAAGTGTGGGAGATCAGTGAGTTTGGCCGGTTTTGGTATTCGATTCCATTCACACACATGTGAAGAAAAGTCTGTTTCACAAAAAACCAAAATGTGCAAAGCATCAGGAGAGAGATTAGGTCGTTGTGGAGCTATTCATGAATGGATTTGATGAGCTTAATTAATAAATGGTTCAGATTCATTCACCAATTCCAATGAAACATTTGCTATTTTCCCCATAGCCGTCTCCTCCTCCTTTTTCCCCGTAGCCGTCTTCCCTTGTTCTTCCTCATCTTCATCTCCTTCCTTCAGATCTGACTTCGGTGGTGGATCCACATCGACCCTCTCTGTTCGACCCAACCACGCGTTCACTCTGTGTTACAAATTTTTGTGAGAATTGTTGAAGTAACCGGACGATTAGGGGATAACTGGCTGGTCGTCTGGCAATGGCCCCACACAGTAAACTGGTGAAAGTTGCCAGATTCTTAGTTTGGTGAAACATTTGTTATTTTTTCAATTTAATACAGGTTTGGTAAAATATTGAAGTAAAAAAAAAAAAAAAAAAGGTACTTTTTCACTAAATTGAATTTGATTATGGATTTGGTAAACCATTGAAGATGGCCCTAAGGAATTCCAAAAAATTGGATCGAAAAAAGTCAATCCTCATCACCATTTCTGAATTAACATTTTAAAAGACATTGGTTAAGAGGAATAAACTGTTATCAGAGTCCAAAACACCATATTTGCTACAATCATAACGAGAGAGTGTGTGTGTGTGTGTGTGTGTGAGAGAGAGAGAGAGAGAGAGAGAGAGAGTGTGTGTGTGTGTGAGTCCGCCAAACTCAGTATCACCTTTGTCTTTCAGCACATCCCTTCGTGTCTGAGATAACGAGGCGACAGGTTCTGTGAGAGATTAGGACCGTCTTTGGTTTAGTTTTGAGAGTGAATTTTGCAAAATGCTTTTGGTTTAGTTTTAAAACTAGTATATTATCCACGCTAAATAAATAATTAAAAATTAATTTTTAATTAAAATAATAATATAAAATTTATTTAGAATATATAGTAAAAATAATTTATATTCAATTAATTCTATTTATTTTTATTAGAGTTACATATAAGAAAACAAAATTCTAATGTCATTAATTATATGTTTTAAATTCTTAATAAACAAATTGCATATCATAATTTAATTGTAAAAATTAAAGAATAAATTACAAAAATTATATTTATGATAAAATATAAAGGAAAATTTACCCATAAATCCTAGTTTCTGAAAAGTTGAACCATTTAGTCCTAAAAGTTTTCTTATGCTCCATTTAGTCCCATTTTATACATCATCATGATGTAAATGAATCTGATGTTTCGTTCTAAATTTCAAAATTTATTGAAATCTGATGAACAATAGATGTTTGAAATCTAATGTTTGAAACATTCATCCTATAATTTCAAACATTATTGAAATCTGATGAACATTGGATGTTTGAAATCTAATGTTTGAAACATTGTAATGGGACCTTTCAGTCTATAAGAAAACTTTTAGGACTAAACAGTGTATAAGTTATTAATTTGGGATTTATTGGTGCATCCCCCAAATATAAATACAATTCGTTTTATAAATTTCATAATTTATTTGTTAATATACTAATTTTTTCTTATTTCATTAAGTCTAAAAATTTATCTAGTCGAAATTATAAATTGTTATATGTCATAACTTTTACGTGAAAATATATTATAATTGACTTGTGGTGTTGTATTAAATATTAGAAGTAACGTAGAAGTTACTCAACTCAATATTTATGTCAATGTGACATTCACTTAATTATTAAATATTGTCTTTGTCAATTCGTGACTTGTATGAGTTAGTTTAGGGATTCCAATATTAGATTAAATATAAAAAAATTAGCCTAAAAAATCTAGTTGGAGTTGATTTTTTTTTTTTTTTCTCCCAACAATTCTTGGTTTAAACTTATAATAGATTATATTTTAATAACTCAATATTATTAAAAAATAATCTTAATATTTACGGTGCTTTTTATCAATCAATAAAAAATTATAAATATTAAAAAAATTATATTTGAACAAATTCTAATATAAAATTTTTACTTTAAAACTTTAAGACCTATACATTTTCTTTGATTCTATAACTAATCTTTAAGATAGCAACTAAAATAAATTTAAATCATATGAAGAGACATGTGTGATAAGAGTTTGTAGTACACAATTTTAAAAAGTATTATTAATTCAAAATTTTAGTATGGAAAATATGTACCAACTTTATATTTTTTTTGATTCATGGATTTGGGTAGAAATTTGAAAAGTGAAAGAAAAAAAAAATAGATGAAATGTGAATGAAATATAATTACATTTTACCTAATTTCACGTACCTTTATATTTTTCCTTTCAAATTTTCTACTTAAAATCATGAACAAAGCACATCATCAATATTTGAAAAGGGTTTTGGAGCCTATATTGTATTGATATACATTATCTAAAAGAACCTAAATAATATTTGATGGGAGGAACAAGTTCTTAGAATGGATTATCAATCACATTATAGGTAATAGCCAATAAATGATTTTTTAAATTATTTAAAAAATTAAATATCAAGAGAAAAAATTTGTGAAAAATGTGAATTGATTCATATATTTTAATTGTACAAAAATCTATATTTTAAAACTAATCATTTTCAAATTTCTAAATTTAAACTTTTCAGTGGATTAATTAACTTTCTTTTTGAAATGTGTAAATTAAGGCATAATATTTTTTTTTTTTCAAATGATTCAATAAAAGCTAGCAGATTTTTTTTTTTTTTTTTAAATTTTAAAACTGATTAATTTACTTTCCTTTTCAAAATTTTAAATTTAACTTTATAAATAGATTAATTACCTTTCCTTTTGAAATGTGTAAATCAAGACACAATAAGATTTTTTTTAAGGGTAAATTACACTGACACCCCTTGAGGTTTCTACTTAATATAGATCCTCCCCCCCCTCACATTTGAAAAATTCCACTTACCCCCTATCAGATTAAAATGACATGTTTGCCCCTTAGCCTTTATACATACAAAATAATAAAATAATATAGATATTTTGTTCATATCATTTCAAGAGAAATAATTGTAACGCCCCGAAAATAAATAACAGTAAACCACCCACCATGTTAATTAAATAACAACACATAATAAAGTAATTATCTTCCATTAGTTCCAATTAGCTTGAACAAAAGAGTAACATATGCAGATTTATATTCATAAGCCTAACCCTGAATCTATAGCATATGTTACATGATAGAGAATTAGAATGAAAGATAAACAAATAAGAAAACAGGACAGTGAATCACAAACTCTGGGGATCTCAAACAAATACAATCTTTCACGGAAATTTCGTCCGTAGGAAATCGTAAACGGATACCCATGTAAACGTAGGTATATAAGCACTACTATTGCCATTTCACGAAAATTTCGTCGGCAGGATCAGCACCCATGTATACGCGCAGGTTTTAGGACTTTTACCATGAACACTTAGGCCAACTTATTTCAATGAAACAACACTAACATCCCGAATTTACCCATTTTTCGCAAAACAATATACATTTTCAATATATGAATGTGTAGTAATGCTCAATGCAAATTGATGAGAAATAAATTTCAATTCTCCTAATTCTTAGGCAATTTCTACAACAATCATAGCTATCCTCCATCGATAGTCCAAAACAAATATCTCTAAACGGATAAATAATTTTTTGTAAAGATAAACTTTCCAAATTTCAAGATGTGAGTGGTAATACATACCCAACTCTACCATTCTCGACAATATCAACCCAAATTCACATTTCCAACATCAATTCTATTTATTTACACAAAATCAACATTTGAGACATTTAGGAAAATTCTATTCTCTTCTAAAATCAATTCCAAGTATCGAACCCAATCATTTTATCACAAATCAAACTCATTTCCAATCCCACAACCATTTTTAAGAATCCATTTGAAAACCCTTCTTTTGATTTTAAACCAAAACTCTAGGTTTGTTCAAAAATCCCACAAATCATAATGTTGTTTTAGAAATACCAAATAGCTAAGTTAAAACCCATAAGAAAGTGTGGAGAATCCATACCTCAAGCTTAGAAGACAAGAGACGAAATGGAGAAACTTCAACGATGCCGAAACCCTACTTTGTCTGGATCAAAAGAGAGCCCTCGGAGTGCTCTACCTTTTTATCAAAGGGACACGAGTGAAGAACTCAACGAATCTAGGTGTATTTGTAGAGAGAATGTGAGTTTTAGAGAGAGAGTGTGTAGATCTAGGGTTTTTAGAATGTTTAGAGAGAGAGAGAGAGAGAGAGAGAGAGAGAGAGAGAGAATGAAAAAATTACTCAAAAAGTGACTTTTACGAATTGATATATGCGCAGACCGCTTGAGGGCAAGAAGTGTCGCTCGAGTGACTAGACACAAAAATAAATGGGACCGCTCGAGCGAAGAAGTTATTGCTCGAACGAAGAATACAAACTCCCAATATCTCTGTAGGCCTGCAAAAGTACTGGGTGTTCTTAAAGACCGCTCGAGCAAAGAGGCCAAATTCTGGGCAACAACAGTTTTGAAAAACAAGCTCCCAACATGTTCTTAACACAACTAAGACACTCCAATGACTGAACTCAAAGAGGAATAAGGAGAAATAAGACATGAATGACAATACAAAACAATGAAACCCAGACCTAGAACATCAAACGGGTAGGGTCTAAACCAGAATTGCTATAACCTCCCTTTTTAAGGAATTTCGTCCCCAAAATTTTTAAATCAACATCATAACTGTGTTTAGTCGACCCATAACCATGACCGATCCACCGGTTATTCATTCTCATTACAATGATAAACAGGTACTCAATACTAAATATATAATTCACATTCCAAAACATATACAATGTTTATATTACATTAACATGGCAAAATTTCATTACATGTTCAACACATGAACAATAAGGTCCGAATACTTCACGGACTTCCAACTCACGCTCCTAAGTTGTTTCCTCAACCCCGTGGTATCTCCATAACACCTTTACTAATGGAATTGTCTTGTCACGCAAGACCTCATCTCGAGTATCTAAAACTCTAACCGTTCTCTCCTTATATGAAGCATCCTTATCTATCTCTAACTAAGTCCAATCCGATATGTGTGATGGATCCGGCTCATACTCCCGGAGCATACAGATATGAAAAATGTTATAAACCCTAGAAAGCTGTGGCGGCAAGGCCAAACGATAAACTGCCTCTCCAATCCGCTCTAGGATCTCAAAAGATCCAATAAATCTAGGAGACAACTTCCCGCTCTTCCTAAACCTCATCAAACCCCTTCTAGGTGATATCTTCAAGAAGACGTGATCTCCTATCTTAAAGGATAACGGTCTCCTTCTACAGTCGGCATAGCTCTTCTGGCGACTCTGAGCCGTAATTAACTTCTTACAGATAAGTGCAACTTTCTCTGTCATTTTCTGAACTAATTCTGGACTTATCATAGGTGTATCACCCACCTCAGCCCAACAACAGGGGATCTACACAATTGGCCATACAAGGCCTCAAATGGTGTCATGCCAATACTCGACTGGAAGCTATTGTTGTAGGCAAACTCCAAATGGCATCATTACCCCGTTGGGTCCTTGGAAGACCCACAACAAAATCCATCGTGACATGCTCCCACTTCCACTCGGCTATAGGCAAGGGTTGTAACAAACCCGCTGACCTTTGATACTTGGCCTTCACTTGTTGACAAGTAAGGCACCTCGATATGTCACGACCCAACCTCAGGGGCTTAGGGTTGGAATTGTAACTCACTATTTTATTCTAATCATGGCAAATTAAATGGTGCAGGCAGAGACAAAAGGAAATAAAAATAATTAGAAAATTTGCTTCATTTTGCTATTTTAATAAGAGGAAATACATCTATAGGGATTTTATTATTTTATTATTTAGTGACGGGCCCTGAGTAAAAACAAAAGGAAACAAAAATAAAATAAAATAAAATAAAAAGAAAAGAAAAACAAAATAATGGTTGAACATCAAATTCTCGTGCAGGTTCCACTACGTGAGGTTATGGGTCTCCCTTACATCTCGTCACCTGAAAGGGTAACAGCTATAAGCATAAAGCAGAGTGAGAAATATTATGCCAAGAGTATAGGGAATACCAAATAACTATGGATAGTTATTTAAGCTAAAATAGTAACATAACTTAATTTGAATAAACGGATGATTTAAAGTAGCAGAAACTGAAACACAGAAATTATGTAATTAAATAACCATAACCACGATACAGTCACTGGAATGACAGTCAGAATAGAGGTCAATGGATCCATGACAAACAGAGGACCACAAAGTGGCCAAACAGAAACCAATGGTTATTTAAGTCCCCCAAAGCGTGGGACTCACGTGGTGGTACTTACAAAACATAATTGTTTATAAGGTCATTGTTAAATACTTTCTAAAATTTAAACAAACATATCCATGGGTTTCATTTTAAACAAATAGAGTTCAGAAAATAACCCACGTAATTGAAATATTAGTATAATTTATAAAACATAACTTGTATAAAATAAATTATGGCAAGTCAAAACATACGTAAAATATATTATGATGACTCAAGGTATAATATAACTCACCTTAATATTGAGTCTTACTACTTCCTTCTTATTTCCGTTGTTTTTTCCCAGTCCTTCGCTTGCTATATATTTTTGCTGATTCTTTTTTTTTTTTTCCTTCTTTCTTCTTTGTTTTTCGTTGACACTACTACACATCACCTTCCCCTTTTTATACATGTATCTAGGTGATGACTCATCCTACCTAATGGCCCTAAGTATGATGAATCACCTCCCCTCCCTTAATCCTAGGTGAACAGATGGCTCATATTCATTCTTCTAAACATATTTGCAAATCTTTATAATTAATTATTACTTAATTAACGTGGAAATTATTTATTATATTTGTTTTATTTTATTTATAGCGATCCTGGTTTTACTTCGACCTTCTTTGTGTCCCGGACTTGGGTTCCGTGGTTGAATATCGTATCCTTGTCTTGCTATTCTCTTTTAACTCTTTGTATTTGAGTTTTGGATTATGTTGGGCATGTTTGGAACAAGTTGTTTGTTAGTTGGTCTAGAATGTTGTTGCCTAGATTTTGGCTTCTTCGCTCGAGCTAGGCTTCTTGCGCTCGAGCGAGCCTTGTGTAATCTGCTTCGTCGCTCGAGCGAGGGTTCTTACGCTCGAGCAAGAATTGAGAGTCCTCAGGTCTTTTCCTAAACGCAGCTTTTCTGGGAAGGTGGAGTGCTTCGCTCGAGCGAGACTTCTTGCGCTCGAGCGAGCCTTGTGAAATTGTTTCTCCGCTCGAGCGACACTTCTTGCACTCGAGCGTGCGTCTGCGTTGGTGCTAGACCTGAAGCTTTGCATTCTACGCTCGAACGACACTTCTTGCCCTCGAGTGAGGTCACTGTTGTGTCTGGTCGCTCGAGCGACGACTCCTTCGCTCAAGCGAGGACTGTGTATATCAGTTTGCAGCAGCATGATTTTAGATCACTTTTTGGTTTCTTCTCACGCCAAAACCCTAATCCGGCTGTCTCTCTCTCTAAAACACACCCTCTCTATACAAATACTCCATGATCTTGGGTCTCTCTACCCTACTTCCTTTGTAAAAAAGTTTTAGAGTTTGTCTGTGGGCTTCCTTTTGATCCGAAAAAGGTTGAGTTTTGGGCATCTTCAAGTTTCTCCTTCTTCCTCTTTGAGCTTCTCCACTTGAGGTAGGGATATTCTACTCTTTGTTATGAGCTTTAACCTAGATATTTGTCATTGTGTATAAATGGTGGGATTTGGGAAGATTTGGATGAAGTTAAGGTTAGGGTTTTGATATTTGAAAGAGGGGTTTTCCATTTTTGGTACCATATGTGTATAAGAGGTCTTGAACATAATACTGCTTGGTATAATTGGTGAAATTTGGTCTTGGGTGTAATATTTGTGAAAGGGGGAAGATTGCCCTAATTTGAATTAAATAATTATTTTGTTGGAATAATGAAATTGGCATGAGAAATGTGAAATTGGGCGAATATGTAAATAAAGGGTGTAATTGGGTTTGGTAAATCATTCACCTATGGAATTTGATAAATTATCTGTTGATAGATTTATTTATTTGTTTAAATATATTTATTTTGGGTTATCGGTGGAGGATAGTTATGATTGTTGTAGAAACTACATGAGGACTAGGTAAATTGAAACTAGTCATATGAGTTATGTCATTGAATATGACGGGTTGATTAAATTGTTGAATATGTGATATGATTAGTCATTGTATGTGACAACATGTTTAAATACATTGTATATGTACCATTATTTGGGAGGAGATAGGGGATGTACTCCATTGTTTGGGAGGAGATACGGGATGGACTTTGTAGACACCCTATTTTTGACCGACCTTAAGACTCAGACGTCATCGTTTGAGCGCTCGATGATTGTGCATGTTTGTGCTCGTTTCGAGTTTTCGGGGTTTTCGGCTGAGTGCTTTGCCTCCGGGCCTCTGAACTCTTTGTGTTTTGGCTCGGTTTGTAGACCATGCCTTGTTTTCCCTTGCCTGGAGGGAGAGAGAGGTCTGTAGACCACTTTTTGTGGCCGTAGACCACTTTTCCCTCTTGTAGGCTAGTTTCTGGTTTCCGGAGCCTTTGGTCAAGCGCCTTGTCTTGCTTCCCTTTTGGTTTGGTTTTGAACCAAACCTTGTTCCCCCTTCCCTAGAGGGACACTGAGGTCTGTAGACCACTTTTCCCCCTTGGAGACTAGTTTCCAGTTTCCGGAGTCTTCGGTCACGCGCCTTGTCTCGGAACTGCTTAACGTTCTCCTTTTGGCTTGGTTTTCAAACCATGCCTTGTTGCCTTGGTCTAGAGGAACACTGAGGTCTGGGAGACCACCTTTTGTGGTCATAGACCACTTTTCCCTCGTAGACCACTTTTGGTGCCCGTGGACTAGTTTTCGAGACTTCCGGCTACGCGCCCCGACCCCCGGATTCTTGTCTTGCATCCTTTTTGGTTTGTTTTTGGCACAAACCTTGTTTTCCTTTCTTGGAGGGTGGAATGAGGGTTGGAGACCAGTTTCTCTCCTTGTAAACCACTTTTCTTCCCCGCCAGCCAGTTTTCTTCCATGTAGATCACTTATGGTGGTCTACAAGTGGTTTGTAGCTGGAAAAAGTGGTCTCCCACCATGCCACCACCTTGCTTTCCTGGTGCAGACCACCTCTTCCCCCTGGGAGACCACTTTTCTTTCTAGGAGACCACTTTTTCCTCTTGCCAGCCAGAAAAAGTAGCAGGCCGACCACTTTAAGTAGCTGGCCAACCAATTAAAGTAGTTGGCCGACCACTTCAACTGGTCAGCAGCTTTCCTTCACTTTCTGCAGGTGTTGTGGATGCCAGCTGTGCCAGCTGGAGTGCACAGATTGCATCCTCCATACACGTGTATGGATGGATTGGTTCAAGCTCTTAGCTTGTTCAAGAAGCTTGATTCTTGTTTTTCTATAAGAGGGAACCTCCTCCCTCTTGTCTCAGGTTGAAAAAAGTGGCTGAGAGCTATACATACACCTTTGTCTCTATATTGCTCCTTTGCTTCATAGTTGTGCTCAAAAGTGCCTTTCTTCACACTTTTGCATACAAACACATAGTGAAACACCATCCTTTTGTTGCTGAGGCACCTAGGAGTTGGTTTTAGTGTTTTTGGACTGGTTTGAGCTCAGAAAGGTTGCTGGAGTTGCAGCTTTGAAGTGGTTCTACAAGGGTGAGCTTCTAACCCTTTAAACCTTGGTTTTTGTTTAAGCTTTTGGCCCTATTTGCATGCTTATTTAGGCCTAACTCTTAACTACAAAAAGTTCTAATTTCACAAACTTGAAATGTTTGTTTAAGGCCTTATTGGTGTTGGGGGTGGTCTACCCCCTCTTGTGCCTTGTTTGGCCTTGTTTGTGTGCTATCCTTTTAAGCTATTGGGACCACCTCTTTTTGGCCTTCTCACCACTAAAACTCAGAGGAATTTTAGTAGTGAAAAGGGTGTTTTAAGGTCCCAAATAGGAGGGGGTCATCCCCTCTCCTTGTATCTTGAATGATTGCCTTATTAGCCTCATGTTTGAGCATGTTTATCTAGCATATGTTGGCTCCATCTCAGCATATTTTTGGTGTTATTTTGACATGGCATACCTCTGTTTTAGCTTGGTTGAGTCACCACTTGCATGCATTCTACACTTGTAGTGTAATCTTGCATGCTAGCCTAACATGCATCATGCTTTTGGACCATCATTCTAGCATATTTTGGCTCAACTCCAAGAAGCTTTTGTTCACGTTTTACCATGATTAAGCTCTAATTTATGTTGTTTTGGTCATGCATGCCATGCTTTGTATAGCCATAGTGCATTCTAGCTCACTAGCTTTGAGTTTCCAAGCCACTAGCATGCATTGCTTGGGCTATTTACATGATTTGGCATCATTTGATATGTGATTTCAGTACATGTGGTGTGGCCATATACTCACATCTTTCACTCTTTCAATGCTTTGGAGGGTTGGTGCTTTATGCCTTAAATATGAGCTCATGTGTATGCCATCTTGCCTAGCCTTTTGGACCACCATTTCAGTGTGTTTTGGGTGTTGTTTTTCCATGATACAACTCTATTTTTGGTTGGTTAGAGCATCCCTCATTTGCTTCTTACACTTGTAGTGTAAGCCCTCTTTACTAGTCTTGCATGCCTAATGAGTGAGCTTGTTATTCTAGCATGTGTTGACTTGGTATTAGCCCATTTTTGGTGTTAATTTGACATGCCGTAACTCTATTTTTTGTTGGCGAAGCCATCTCATGCTTGGTTTTGGTAGGTGTAGTGTAATCCTCCTTGTTGGACTTGCATGCTTGTTGTTTTGGCTCTTCATGCTAGCTTGTTTTGGCTACACTCCGTGCATGTTTTAGCCTTGATTTGACATGCTCTAGGACTATTTTGGGTTGTATTGGCCATATGCTTCATGTATTGCATAGCTATAGTGCAAGTGCCTATGCTAGTTTCAAGCTTTGAGTCTCCTAGCATGCTTCATTTGTGACATGTACATGATTTGGCATCATTTCACATGTCATTTCAGAGCATATAGTATTGCCATGCTTCCACTTCTTTCACTCTTTGAGTGTCTTTAAGGGTTATGCATTGTTGCCTTGTTTGTGGCCTAGCTTGTATGCATGCATGCCTAGACTTTTGAGCTCCCCTCTTAGCATCTTTTGGTCTTTGTTTTGACCTAATTGAGCTCTGTTTATGGCTGGTTCATCCATTTGTACCATGCAATGCATGCCTCTTGTCTAGTCCCATTCACTAGCTTTCATGTTTAAGGGCTCTTGCATGCCATGCTTGTGTTATTTGAGTGGTTTGGCACCATTTCATACATGATTTCAGTGCATTTAGTGTTGTCACACTTCCATGTTTGTCACTCCTTGATCATGTTTGAGAGTTGTGTTGTTATGCTTAGTTGATAGGCCCTCACATGAGCATGTGTTCTTGGCCCTTTTGTACCTTAGTTTTGATGCATTATGGCCACTGTTTTGGGCATGATTAAGGTCTGTCCATATTCGGTTTAAGTCCATTGAGTATCTTGTTGCATTGCATTGTGTATGCATGCTTATTGTTGTTGCATTGCATTGTGTGTGCATGCTTATTGTTTGCATTGTGTTTGGCATGCTTGCCTTGCATTGCATTGTGTTTGGATAGGGTGTTAGTCCAAGCACGAGAAACAAGGGACGTTTCATACTTGAAGTGATGAAACGTGCCTCATTTCTCGATCGCCGACCCTCTTGATCATGCATGATAGAGGTTAAGGCTTTATGTGTTATTTGTGCATTCATTTACATTGAATTGTGCAATCTTGGCATCTCGGCCATCGTGCATTGCGATGCTCGGTTGGTGGCCCGAGAGTCGAGAACTACACTCCCTTGAGATCAAGAAATGATAGGGAGAGTGGTTGTGCACACATATCTAGCAAATACATTGCCATGCCCCTTCTTGTTCTCTGTTGCAGCAAATTGGAGTTTGGCAGCAAAAACTGGTCGGCAGACCAGTAAAAGTGGCTGGCTGACCACTTTTTCTGGTCTGCAACAAAGGCAAGTGATCGGCCATGCTTCTAGAGGTTCCCATGGTGGAGCAAAAGCTATCTGGAGTTTTGTACAGTGTTTTGAGAACAATTGAAAACAGAGGCAAGTTGGGGCATCGCGATGGATTTCCGAACGAGGCGACCGAGCATGCATGCGCTTCTCTCTCCGAGGCCCCTTCTATTTGATTTACTTAGTTACTTTGCGTAAGCTAGCTAATGCATTCATTTTTGTACTTAAGTAGTTAATGCCCTTAACTATTCATTTGTATTTGTAATAACTAGTTAGTTAACTTGTTAGTTAATTAGCTTCGTTTTGTAATAATTAGTTAACTAGGATTAGTTAATTAGTTTTGTTTGTAATAATTAGTTTAATTAGCTTAGATTAGCTAGTTAACTTATTATTCGGACCCTCCGTCGAGAGGGCATAACTGTTGTGATAAGTGTGCATGTGTGTGATGCATGTCTTCCAACCCCCATTTCTTTCTCCCTTTTACTTATCTGCTTTCGGTGGTTAGTTTTAGGGCATATTTCAATTAGCAACCTTATGCTTTGCATGCGTGCGTCATTCATTCGTCTTGCATGCACCGGGCTCGGCGCATCATACAAACTGCATTGTATTTCAATACCATTTTGAATATTGTAGACACCCCATTTTTGACCGACCTTAAGACTCGGACGTCATTGATTGAGTGCTCAGTGATTGCGCATGTTGTGCTCATTTCGAGGTTTCGGAGTCCTTGGCTAAGAGCCTCTCCTCCGGACCTCGGGACTCTTTGTACTTTGACTCGGTCTGCGGACTAAGTCTTGTTTTCTCTTCCCAGAGGGAGAGAGAGGTCTCGTAGACCATCTCTTAGTGGTTGTAGACTACTTTTCGTGGTTGTAGGCCACTGTTCCCGTTTGGAGACTAGTTTTCGATTTTTGGAGCCATCGGCCGTGCGCCTCAGTTCGGGACCGCTTAATATTCTCCGTTTGGCACGTTTTTTTGGAACACACCTTGTTTCCTCTATCTAGAGGGACACTGTGGTCCGGGAAACCACTTTTGTGGTCATATGCCACTTTTTGTGCTCAACAGCCAGTTTTCGAGGCCCCAGGCCGCGCGTCTTGCCTCCCGAACTCTCGTTTTGCATCCGTGTTGGTTCGTTCTTGGCACGAACCTTGTTTTCCTTGTTTGGAAGGTGGTACAAGGGTGGGAGACCAGTTTTCTCCTTGGAAACCACTTTTCTCCCCGCCAGGCGGTTTTTCTGGTCGGGGAAACTGGTTTTCTTGGTCTTCGGGCCACATTTTCTGGTTTCCCACCCCACCATTGGCTTGCTTTCAGTGTGGAGACCACCAATTCCCCCTGCCGACCAGCTTTTATTCTGGGAAACCACTTAGGGTTGTCGGCCGACCACTAAAGGTAGCAGGCCGACCATTTTTTCTGGTTGGCAAGTTTCCTCCTGTTTTGTCTGACTGAATGGATGCCAGCTGTGCCAGCTGGAGGGCACAGACTGTATCCTCCATACACGTGTATGGAGGGATTGCATCCATGTTTAGCTTCTCTAAGAAGCTTGAACCCTCTTGTTTTTCTATAAGAGAGGCCCTCCCTCTCCTTGAACCAGGTTCAGAAAATTTCCTAAGGCTTGAGCATATATCTCTCCATATATCTCTCTCTTTCTCTCTATATATTGTTGTTTTGACTTCACACTTGTGCACACAACCTCTCTTACCTTATAGTTGTGGGAGCTGAATGACTAGAAGAGTCGGAAGATGCATGCCCTAGAAATCAGATATTATTCGGCTCCGTATTGTGTGATTAGGATGCCGAATATGTTAGGAAGGCCGAACAGCCGGGGGTTAGTAGCTCCGAATAAACAAAGGGGGGAATAGGATAAAAGTAGGCTCAGGCCCTGAGGCCCAAAAAGCAAGTATAAATACAAGAACCAAAGATTTAGAAAGGTATGTAAGAATCACTTCACTTAACTTAGTAAACAAGCTATCCTGAGTGTCTGAACTAACTTGTCCGTCGAAGTGCTAATTCCGGCACCCCCGACCGGAGTGTTTGTATCTTTTCAGGTGACCAGCTGAGGATCGCTAGCATCTCCCAGGATCTGAAGAGTATTTCCAAACCCTATCCCCACAATTGGCGCCGTTTGTGGGAATACTCAAATACATCCATAGCAGGCGTGACTGAAGATCCTCCGATAGCCACTGATGAGACCGCATAGAGAGATGACCTCATTCCAGCAAACTCGCTTAGACCAAAAACCATCGCAGCAAGACTTGCCTTGGACCTCTGCTCATCTTCAAACCTAACGCCAAAGACAATATAAGCGACCATGGCACAAGCTAGGCAAACCAAACAGAGGTTGGACAACATCATCGCTGAAAACGAACGCCTTCGTCGCGATCTGGCCTCGGGAAATAGAAAAATCCAAACAAACGGTGCGCCAGGCTTCTGAGCGACCCCCGAGGGCAGATGATCGATGATCTCGGGCCCGACAGCAAGAAACTGATGGCCGCTATTCCTCAACAGATCATCTTGAGAAGTTGGCAAAGGACGAACGTCTCCACCAATGCGTCTGGAGGAGTGTGGTCGAAACACCTGCCCTTCCGAAGGATGCATTTCCGCTTGACACCGTCCACATGATATAGAGCCTGCCAGCAGCCCCGGCCGTGCATGCGATCCAATCACATCCAGGCCCCCAACAGCAACTCACGCCAGCAAAGCGGCCCCGAGAAACGCCAAGTATCACCTTTGATGATTCTGATTTGATCGGTGTAACACTCCCTCACATCGATCCGTTGGTTGTTGAGCTACGCGTAAACCGGTTAACCGTCGAACGCGTTCTTATCGGCCAGGGCAGTACCTCGGAGGTTATGTATTATAAAACCTTCACCAAACTCAGATTCAAGGAGTCAGACCTGACTCTGGCTCCTTATCCACTATTCGGCTTCAATGCCACTCCAGAGTACCCATTGGGAAAGATCAGCTTACCCGTTCGAGCAGGTTCCAGAACGGTGGACGTGGAATTCTTGGTCGTCAGGCTGCCATCGCCGTATAATCTCATCATGGGGCGATCGTGGTTGCATACCTTGCAGGCCGTCCCAAGCACCTATCATAACCTGCTACGTTTCCCAACAGAACACGACATCGAGCAAATTCGCGGATCCCAGAAATCGGCACAAGCATGTTATCTCCTTGCCGCCAGAACGCCAAAGGAACTGTAAGTAAACTCCATTGAAGTGCTGAATCGGGAGATCCTAGATGATGTTGGGCGGCATCCAAATGAGAAGGCCACGGAAGATTTAGACCGAGTTGACATTGATGGAAGCCCAGAAAAGTTCTTCATGATCGGCGCCTCTCTGAATCAGGCCGACAGGCAGCAGCTGATCTCTTTCTTGCTCAACAACCTTGACGTCTTTACGTGGACTCCATACGAAATGCCGGGAATAGACTCGTCAGTTTCATAGCACCATCTGAATGTCGATTCGAAATGTAAGCCGATCATTCAGAAAGGCCGACGGTCAGCCGCGGAGCACATTGCCGCCGTTGTTGAGGAGGTAGATAGACTGCTTGACGCCGGGGCAATTAGAGAAGTCACTTACCCTACGTGGCTCTCCAATACAGTGGTGGTGAAGAAGAAAAATGGGACTTGGCGAGTGTGCGTCGACTTCATAGATCTGAACAAAGCTTGCCCCAAAGACTGTTTTCCTCTACCCAGAATCGACCAGCTTATCGATGCGATGGCACGTCATCAACGCATGAGCTTCCTTGATGCTTACAGAGGCTACCATCAAATCGCCATGCATCCAGATGACCAGGACAAAACTGCCTTCCTCACCCCAAGAGGAACCTATTGCTACAAAGTTATGCCCTTTGGGCTGAAGAATGCAGGGGCAACCTACCAAAGGCTGGTCACCGCCATGTTCAAAGAGCAACTCGGCCACACTATGGAAGTATACATCGACGATATGGTGGTCAAGTCCAAAGAAGAACAGAATTATATAGCCGATCTAGAAAAGACATTCAGCATCTTACGCAAATACATAATGAAACTGAACGCTTCCAAGTGTGCATTCAGAATCGGCTCTGGCAAATTCCTGGGTTACATCGTTAATCACCGAGGAATTGAAGCCAACCCAAGGCAAGTCACAGCAATCTTGGAACTCGGCTCCCCCCGTTCAGTAAAAGAAGTCCAAAAGTTGATGGGGATGGCCCCTGCACTCAACAGGTTCATCAACCGATCTACAGATTGCTGCCGACAATTCTTTCAAACACTACGGCAGGGTAAGGCTTTTGAATGGACCGCCGAATGTGAATCAGCCTTCAACGGACTCAAGAACTACCTCCACTTAGTACCTCTCTTGACAACACCCGCCGCTGGTGACCCGCTCATCCTATATCTGGCAGTTTCCGATAGGGCCGTCAGTGCCGTACTGTTAAAAGAGGAGGAGGGGGAGCAACGGCCAGTGTATTATGTGAGCAAGGCAATGGTTGACGTTGAAACACGCTACCTTCCGCTGGAAAAACTCATCTTAGCCCTAGTCATGGCGGCAAGAAAACTAATGCATTACTTCCAGGGACATAGCATTGGGGTGCTAACAGATTATCCCCTCTGATCCGTACTACGGAGTGCAGAAGCATCAGGACGTGTTTCAAAATGGGCTCCTGAACTCGGCCAATACGACATTCAGTTTTTACCTAAAACCACAATCAAGGGGCAGGTGTTGGCCGACTTTCTTGCCGAATTCCCCGGCGAGCTTGCCAACCTCAAACCTGATGAAGTTCGACCAAAGGCTGAAGTTCTGCCAAAGACGAACTGGAGAATTTATGTTGGGGATATTTGGCAATTATACTGTGATGGATCATCTAACCAAAGGGGTAGTGGCGCTGGAGTTGTAATCATGTCTCCAGACGGCGCAGTAATTGAGCAGGCCGTCAAGCTTGGCTTCGAAGAATCAAATAACGAAGCCAAATATGAAGCCCTTCTAGCCGGTCTGCGGAATGCGCACCTTCTCGGTGCTCGGCGTTTGCTTGTGTTTTGTGATTCAAAATTGGTAATCAATCAGCTAAAGGGGGAGTACGGCGCAAGAAACGACCGTATGGCGGCCTACATGAAAATGGCCAATTCCTTGTTGGCAAAATTTGACCATCACGAACTGAACCAAATAACACGCGACTAGAACACACACGCGGATGCCTTGGCATGCCTAGCCTCCGCCATCAATTCTGAGATCAAACGGACCATCAAAGTAGGTTTCATCCCGGAGCCGAGTATTGGCCCTTCGGAGGAAATCCATGTCAACGTTATAGAATCTGCACCAAGCTGGATGGACCCCATTGTTGCATTCCTCTCTTCTGAACAACTCCCAGAGGACAAAAAAGAAGCACACAAGCTGCGAAATAATGCCCTGCGATACTATCTGGATCCGCAAGGAGGGCTTTACAAAAAGTCCCTCTCTGGTCCATATTTAGAATACGTGCACCCCGACAAAGTGGAGGAGCTTCTGACAGAGATACATGAGGGCAGTTGTGGTGCCCATTCTGGCAGACGCTCCCTGGCCCATCGAGCTATAACACAGGGATATTATTGGCCGACAATGAGAGTTGACGAGGAGAGTTATGTAAAAAAATGCGAACAGTGCCAAAAGTTCTCCCCATTAACCCATCTGCCTGCAGAAGGGTTGAACTCTATCACCAGCCCCTGGCCATTTGCTCAGTGGGGACTTGATATCGTAGGACCATTGCCCAAGGCCCTAGGGAACAAGCGATTCTTAATCGTCGCGACAGACTACTTCACAAAATGGGTCGAAGCGGAGGCTTTAACACATATACGAGATGCCGACATTAAACGCTTTGTATGGTGAAACATCATAACACGATTCGGCATTCCGAGAGCTCTTATCTCAGACAATGGCACCCAGTTCGATTGTGGCGTATATCGAGAGTTATGCAGCAAATATGGCATTCGGCCTTACTTCTCGACACCGGCCTACCCCCAAAGCAATGGTCAAGCCGAAGCCTCTAACAAATCCATCTTGGATGGCATAAAAAAGAGGCTGGAAAAAGATAAAGGCAAATGGGTCGAAGAATTGCCGAGTGTATTGTGGGCTCATCGTACTACGCCGAGGAGATCCACTGGAGAAACGTCGTTTGCTCTATGCTTTGGAACCCAGGCAATCTTACCCCTGGAGATTGGCCTCCCAACTCTGAAATCGCAAGTTTTTGACATGGGCCGAAATGACATGATGCTTGCCCTGGATCTAATTCTAATCGAAGAACGAAGAGGCGCGCCCTAGCATCGATGGCACGGTATCAGCAGCAGCTCGCCAAGTCATATAATCAGCGAGTTCAGTTGCGCCGATACACGCCAGGAGAGTTTGTCCTAAAGAAGGTACTTCTAGCCGACCGGAGACTAGCCGATGGAAAATTGGATCCAAACTGGGACGGCCCCTATCAGATAGAATCCATCGCAGGAACAGGGGCGTATCGGCTCTCAGACATGTCAGGAAGAAGCTTACCACGGCCTTGGAATTCAACACATTTACGTAAATTCTATCATTGACCCGACTTGTGGGCTTGATACTTGTACATATTCCACCTTTGCAATACAAAGTTTCTCACTTTCTCAAGCTTGCTCCCAAGCCTTGATTAATAAGGGCCGATTAAGCCTTCCAAAGCCAAAACAAAGACTTCGGATTCGGAGCGCCCTTCATGTATATCACGATTGGCCAAAATAAAGCCTCCGGATTCGGAGCCCCTTTTGGTGCATGACACCTTAGGGCCGATTAAGAGTCCAGATTCAGAGCGCCCTTCGTGGATATCACGATTGGCCAAAATAAAGCCTTCGGATTCGGAGCCCTTTTTGGTGCATGACACCTTAGGGCCGATTAAGACTCCGGATTCGGAGCGCCATTCGTGGATATCACGATTGGCCAAAATAAAGCCTCCGGATTCGGAGCCCCCTTTTGGTGCATGACACCTTAGGGCCGATTAAGACTCCGGATTCAGAGCGCCCTTCGTGGATATCACGATTGGCCAAAATAAAGCCTCCAGATTCGGAGCCCCTTTTGGTGCATGACACCTTAGGGCCGATTAAGACTCCGGATTCAGAGCGCCCTTCGTGGATATCACGATTGGCCAAAATGAAGCCTCCGGATTCAGAGCCCGCTTTTGGTGCATGACACCTTAGGGCCGATTAAGACTCCGGATTCGGAGCGCCCTTCGTGGATATCACGATTGGCCAAAATAAAGCCTCCGGATTCGGAGCCCCTTTTGGTGCATGACATCTTAGGGCCGATTAAGACTTCGGATTCGGAGCGCCTTTCGTGGATATCACGATTGGCCAAAATAAAGCCTCCGGATTCGGAGCCCCTTTTGGTGCATGACACCTGAGGGCCGATTAAGACTCCGGATTCGGAGCGGCCTTCGTAGGTATCACAATTGGCCAAAATAAAGCCTCCGGATTCGGAGCCCCCTTTTGGTGCATGACACCTGAGGGCCGATTAAGACTCCGGATTCGGAGCGCCCTTCGTGGATATCACGATTGGCCTTTTTGAGAGATGCATTCGGACCGCTTCATTGGCCGAATAAATATTCACTGAGAATCGTTCTTAATTCAAGCCGGTCAATGCATGTTTAAACATTTACTCCACGCAACACAAAACTTGCCAGTAAGTTGAAATAATACGATTAATTAAGCACATAACATTTCAAGACCAAATACAAACGTTGAAAATAAAAGAAATTCTATTTTTTCGGTGAGAAGTCTTCTCGCGTTCCAAAGTCTATTCATTCGGCACCCTCATCGTCGCTCTTCTCAATTTCGAAATCGGAATAAGGTAAGTAGTGGCGGTGATACAGGGGCGAGGCCGAATCAATGCCCACGGCTTCGAGAGCTTTCTCGGTTTGAAGGGCCTTGATCCAGCCGTGCTTGAATCCACGATTTTCACATCGGTAGACCTCCTCGGCAAGGTCCTGTTTGGTCTTCTCTATCCTGACCTTCAGGCCGTCCTGAAACCCCTTTTCATAACCCAAGGTCCATTGGGTCACTCTCACCGCAACAACCAATTTAGATTGACCAGCCGCCACCGACGCGCTCGTTTGAACATTCTTCAGCTCCCGAAGCTCACGCTCAGCCTTTTCCGCGCGAATCTCCAGACTGTGATTCCTTTCGTCCTTTTTCTCGCTCTCATGTTACGCTTCCCGCAGACGCATGCCGACTTCGTAAGCAGTATATAGTTCTTTCACGGCCCCATGTATGCCGTCTCAAAATACTTCGAAATCTCGACGTCCGACCATCGATTGTTGGACTTCTGGCGGGAATATCTGTCGAGCGAACTCGACTGCCACATCTGGGTCTTTAATAATAGAATCCGCTTCCGTTATTGGTCTATTCCTCACAGAAACCACAAAACTCAACGGTCGTGGCATCGCATCAGGCTCAATTTTTGGTCGCGGGCGCTGAGAATTTCCCCGTTGTTGCTTGTCCTTTCGGGGCGATTTGCTTTGATGACTAAGGGGCTGCTGTGTTTCCCGATCCTTGGACGTTCTTCTTCCCGTACGCGTAGGCTCGTTACTACGACTCATTGCGGCGTCTAATTCAGTCAATCTTCGTCCCTCCCAAGTTGCCTGAATGGAAATAAGTAGGGCCTCCAGCATGCACCCACCCCATTTATCGTTCAATGTATGCAGCTCTCCCAAGGTAACATCAGTAATCCCAAACGTCAACAGTCGGATGACAATTGTCCAGCCCATGAGCTGGGCCAGCTCGCGCCTTGGCTAAGGCAAGGGCATATTTACTAATCTGGTCGGCCATGTTTTCAAGCGCAAGCGCCGATCAATCTGTGCGTCAGCCAGCCCACGAGTTAGGCCCACTCGGCTTCGCCAGATTTACTAATTTGGTCGGCTAGGTTTTCAAGCGCAAGCGCCGACCAATCTGTGCCTCAGCCAACCTATGAGTTAGGCCCATTCGGCTTCGCAAGCTTGTGCCCTGGCTAAGGCAAGGGCAGATTTACTAATCTGGTCGGCCATGTTTTCAAGCGCAAGCGCCGATCAATCTGTGCCTCAGCCAGCCCACGAGTTAGGCCCATTCGGCTTCGCCAGATTTACTAATCTGGTCGGCCAAGTTTTCAAACGCAAGCGCCGATCAATCTGTGCCTTAGCCAGCCCACGAGTTAGGCCCATTCGGCTTCCTAAGCTCGCGCCCTGGCTAAGGCAAGGGCAGATTTACTACTCTGAGCTCGCGCCCTGGCTAAGGCAAGGGCAGATTTACTACTCTGAGCTCGCGCCCTGGCTAAGGCAAGGGCAGATTTACTAATCTGGTCAACCAGGTTTTCAAGTGCAAGCGCTGACCAATCTGTGCCTTAGCCAACCCACGAGTTAGGCCCATTCGGCTTCGCAAGCTCGCGCCTTGGCTAAGGCAAGGGCAGATTTACTAATCTGGTCGGCCATGTTTTCAAGCGCAAGCGCCGATCAATGTGTGCCTCAGCCAGCCCATGAGTTAGGCCCATTTGGCTTCCCAAGCTCGCGCCCTGGCTAAGGCAAGGGCAGATTTATTAATCTGAACGGCCAAATACCTAAGCTAAGTAGCCGATCTAACCATAACCGAAAGTAATATCATTCATCAACAACATTTTCCTTAGCAAGTTGAGTAGAACTCATGAAATTTTATATACGGAAATTACTAAACAAAAAGCTACAAGCTCGCATAAAAATGCCTAACAAAAAACTATGACTGTAGCAACAGATGAAAAATACTAAATTAAAAACTGCAAAAATACATTCGACATCCTAAAAACTGTCAGTCGGCAGGATCAACCATCGGAATCAGACTCCAATGGCTCAACATCCACTTGCTCATATGGTATTGGCATAATCAATGAAGCGTTAGTAGCAGCAAGGGCTTTGTGCCAGCCATGTTTGAATCCCCGATTTTCAAACTTAGGGACTTGGTCCAAATACTCGGCGAGTCCAACATTTCTCCCGGCCTCGAATACTTTGGAAAACTCCGAGTCGGCTGTTTCCTTTGCCGCCTTCATGTTAGCCAATTCAGCCTCCAGTTTGGAGACCGCCTTCTAGGCCAATTTGAGCACATCTTTGCTCGCGTCTACCTTCTTCTTGGCATCCGATCTCAATTGATCCGCGCTACGAGCCCTCTCCATCTCGGCGTTGGCCCTTGAGGCTTCCTTGTTAGCCCTCAAAGCTTCGGCCTCGGCCCTTCTCCTCTGGCCCTCAACTTCCTTTCGTAAATGACCAATCTGTTTGATGGCGTCGCGATGGCAACGGCCCATATCGGCTATCCTTCCGACGGTCTACAAAACGAGAATTTAAAACCATAACTTCAACAGTATCTAGATTAAGTGAAGCAAAGTCTGAATACGTACCAAAAGTGCCGATTGGGCGGCTAGTGTTGTCGCATTTAGATCCGTTTCCACGTGGAAAGCCTCCCTGTCAGACGGCAATGACACGGACGTAGCCAAGCTGAATGGGACTTCTGGATCTTTAAGCGCCAAAGCATCAGAAGAAACCGGCATGTTTTTTATCATTGGCTGAATGACAAAAGGAGCAATCACATCCGATCCCTCTAATCGAGGACGTTTGCCACCTTGTTCTTCTGAGCCGGCCTCAAACTCGGCAGGGCGTTTCTGTGCTTCAACTTCTTGGCCGGCCTGTACGATCAAAGTAGACTCGGCATTCCGATTTTTTGCCGTCTCCACCTCAATAATGCGCAAGGACTTTGATTCGCTGACAGGCAGGGAGAGTTGAGATTCGGTGGCAGGTGGTACTTCAGACGGAAGGGCCTCCGCTCTTCGCCGTGTGGCCAACCTTTCCGCATTCGCCTTCCTGGCAAGTTTTGTCAGGCTTAACCCGGTCATGTCTTCGGGGAATGCGGCGGGAAGATCCCCTAAGCCGTGAAAAACACCGTCAAATGAAAGATCACCTCAGCCCGAAGTGGATGGAGGATCGGCCGAATTCAATACCTCGTCAGATTCGGTTTCGGACTGATCTAATTCGGTAACATTAGCTACATCCCGCTCCGAATCAGACCCTTCAAAACCAACCTGCCTCAAGGTTTTGAAGTCGGACAAAATAAGAGCGATAAGAGAATCTTCACCCTCTGGAACCGGGATATTTTCCGCCGCCGAGAAGGTCGTATATGTCGGCTCGTAACGAAGCAGAATGTGGGCCGCCCTCCCTTGTTTCTGAAGACTTCGACGGCCGAAATACTTGAGCGCGACTTTGATATCCAAAAGAACGGCGTCGTTAGTTGAAGGCAGGACTTTCTTCAAATCGTTCCCTGCACAAGCCAAGCCGTAACATTTCAAAGAAGAGGCTTTACAACAAAAACGAACAAATAATAAAAGTGAGAAGGCAATCGGCCACCTGGCTCGCCCCTCCGTCTAGGAATAGGGTCGACGTGATCCTCCCCTTCACCAAATTCCCAGTTACCCTAGACAACGACCATAACATCATCAACTCGTTTTCCAGAACTAGAAAGCATAGTAATTAGCTGATGGTCGATATCCTTGGTGCTAAGGAAGAAACGCCCGTGCCGACCAGAAGACTTAGCCAAGGCATAGCAATGCCGGATGGCTGGAATGCCAAGGTTAATTCTAAGGTGATGGTTGAGCGCTATAACCCCCATTATAATTCTAAAGAAATTCACATTGGGTTGGGAAGGGATTAAACCCCAATGGCAAAGCACAGCCCTAAGAAACGGGTGAAGGGGAAAACGGACTCCGCCCTCTGCGATTGACAAAAGAGGAAAGACAATCGTGGTTTTGTCCTCCCTCTCCATATCAAGAGTGCCGTCTGCCACAAGCGACAGACGGACATCATCAGGAATGGAGAAATGGCGTTTAAAGCCAGCAATTCGACCTGACGAGAGAAGGTCTTTTAGATGTTTCGCCATACCCTACAGTTTATAAGAATATGCCAAGGAAGGAACAAACCAGAAAGAGTCTTCGAAGCAAGGAAGGAGAGAACTTACAAAGGACGAAGAGGATATCGGAGAAGAGAGCTGCAGGGACGATTCAAAAGGCAATCTAGTGATGTGCATCATAAAATACGTATTTGAAAGGACGTCAAAATTTTAAATCACAGTAAATAGACATGTACGAGGGGCGGGAAGTCAACACGACAACCGAAAGGGAAGCGCTTAGATATCCGCATGAGGATGAGGCCAACTGCCAAATTTTGGCTCTGACTTTTTGAAATTCAGAACCAAGCACTCCAACCACCTGTCGTTGGTAAAGTGCTTGGGGGGCAATTGTGGGAGCCGAATGAATAGAAGAGTCGGAAGATACGTGCCCCAGAAATTAGATATTATTCGGCTCCGTATTGTGTGACTAGGATGCCGAATACGTTAGGAAGGCCGAACAGCTGAGGGTCAGTAGCTCTGAATAAACAAATGGGGGAGTAGGATAAAAGTAAGCTCAGGCCCCGAGGCCCAAAAAGCAAGTATAAATACAAGAACCAAAGATTTAGAAAGGTATGTAAGAATCACTTCACTTAACTTAGTAAACAAGCTATCCTGAGTGTTTGAACTAACTAGTCCGTCGGAGTGCTAATTCCGGCACCCTCGACCGGAGTGTTTGTATCTTTTTAGGTGACTAGCTGAGGATCACTAGCGTCTCCCAGGATCTGAAGAGTATTTCCAAACCCCATCCCCACAATAGCTGAGTTGCTGGAGGGTCTTGAGGGAGCTCAAGAGCTGGTTTTAGCCCAAGAAATTTGCTGGTTTTTGCTGAGCTTCAAGGGTAACCTCCTTTCCCCCCTTTTTTAGCTCTATTTTGATCACTCTCTTAGCCATATTTGTATGCTTATTTAGGCTCTGTTTTCAACTGAAAAAAGTCTTGCTTTAAGTTGTTTAAAGTGTTTGTTTAAGGCCTCTTGGGTGTTGAGGGTCTTCTACCCTCTTGCATGCTTTATTTGGCCTTGTTTTGTGCCATGCCATGAGGCCTTTGAGTTAACCCTTGCATGGCCTTTTAGCCACTGAAATCCAGTGGATTTTTAGTGGTTGTCATGTGGTTTTGAGGCCCTAAATCAGAGAGGGGTGACCCTCTCTCTTTTGGTCTTGTTTGCTTGCATTTTTGGCCCATCAAAGGAGCATATGTTTTCATACTTTCAAGGCTCAGTTCAGGCACTTTTTGGTGACTTTTAGGGCCTTCCTAGACTCTGTCTATGGCTGGTTTGGTCACCTTGGGTTTGCCTCTTGCATGTGTAGAGTAAT
>JAXFYN010000971.1:0-68507 GCA_036172215.1 Camellia granthamiana
CTCCCAACCCAAACAATCCACCACAGTACTTCACCGAGCTCACCAACAGCATCAACCGCATGGCCGAACAAAACCAAGCCCTAATCAATGCTCTGCTACAAAGAAACCTCCCTATGCCTCCACCTCCAGATATTCCACCCCACCCAGAACAAGTTCCAGGCCATACTGTCCCACAACCCGACCCTCTCAACTCGGGAGGTTTGCAGCCTCCTCACCCACATATGCACCCCGCCTCCTCCACCCCCACGTCCATCAGTCATAGCTCCAGCTCCAGAGGGAGAAGCTAGCAGTGTCCAACATCTGTCTCCCTCTGGCGGTGACAACATTCCCCTCTGGGACGCCGAACTCCGAGCCATGAAACTCTAGCTCCAAGGGGTTATGCAAAATATCCAACATAAGCCCTCCACCACAGCAAACTCCCTATTTGTCGCCTCCATCCGAGACAAACCCCTACCCCCCAAGTTCAAAATGCCTACCATCGACCCCTTTGACGGAACGACCGACCCCGTCGACCACCTGGAGACCTACCGTACCCTCATGATCCTCCATGCTTTCCCTGACGAGATCATGTGCCGAGCCTTTCCCGTGACACTGAAGGGGTCAGCTCGGCTATGGTTCAGCCAGTTGCCACCGGATTCGGTCTCCACATTCCAACACCTCAGTGATTCCTTCCTGAACCACTTCATCGGGGCCCAACGCCAGCGACGTCCGGCGACCCAACTCCTCAACATCCGTCAGACCGAGGGGGAGTCACTGCGCAGCTTTGTCACTCGCTTCAACACCGAAGCCTTACAAGTTGCTGAAAATGACGATAAAGTCATCCTCACGGCCTTCATGGCTGGTCTGCGGTCATCCGATTTCCTCTTCTCCCTCTCCAAGAACCCTCCGACATCCATGGCAGCCTTGCTCTCCAAAGCCCAAAAGTACATGAACGCCGAGGATTCTCTAGCCGCTCGGCAAGACTCCACGACTAAATATCTGGCCCCTAGAGAAAAGAGAAAAGACCAAGAACCCAGTAATGCCCGGCATCATAACCAAACATCCCGCTACGCCGACCGACCTCCTCGCGCCGACCGGCCAGGCCCAACCAGACCCCCCCGGTCGGTTCGAGCAATACACCCCCCTCAATACTCCCATAGAACAAGTTCTTCACCAGATTCAACGCGACTACCCCCTCAAATGGCCCCTTCCTCCACGGAACCCTTCCAACCGTAAAGACCAGTCCAAATACTGCCGTTTCCACCAGGATCATGGCCATAACACCGACGACTGCATCAGCCTCAAAGACCAAGTGGAGACCCTCATTCGCCAGGGGCGCCTGAGCCGATTCACAGATACCCGCCCTCAGCAGAGGCAAAGGACCGAACCCCGCAGAGACAATCCCAGGCATACCCCTCCACGGCGACCAGCTCAACCAGACCAAGGGCATGACCGACCCCGCCAACAACCCCGGCCCCAAGGTAATCCGCCTCCGCCAGTTGGTGAAATCAGAGTTATTTCAGGTGGCCTTGCCTGTGGTGGACCGTCTCGCTCAGCTCAGAGGGCGGAGCTCAGAAAGATACGGCAGGGCTCAGACAAGACAGTGGCCACGGTCGACCGACCCCCCAAACAACCCAAACAGTGGACAGAGCCCATTACCTTCACGGACGCCGACTGCACAGGCATCCGTTATCCCCACGATGATCCCCTTGTCATCTCCGCTGTCCTCTCCAATTATAAGGTCAGAAGAGTCCTCATCGATAATGGCAGTTCCTCGGACATCATTTTTCTCAACTGCTTCCGCCAGCTGAAGATCGGGGAAGAGAGCCTGTCCCCACTCCAAACTCCTCTGGTCGGCTTCACCGGCGACCGGGTGACCTCTGTCGGCTCCATTGGTCTCCCCATCACCATTGGAGAGTACCCACGACAGACCACGAAGTTGCTTACTTTCCTTGTTGTTGACTGCCCCTCTGCTTACAACATCATCCTCGGCCGCACCGCCCTTAATGCCTTCCAAGCCATCACATCCACCTACCACCTTGCCCTCAAGTTCCCTACCGATCTCGGGGTCGGAACGGTGAGAGGGGAACAGACCGTCGCTAGAGAATGTTATGTGGCCTCGCTTAAAGAGATCAAACTGAAGGAGGCAATGGTCATTGAAGGGCTTGACGTCCGAGATGAGGAGGAACTGATCAGAGGCGAACCTGTGGAGGAACTCGTCGAAGTTAACATCGATCCCACCAACCCGATCAAAACAGCTAAAATCGGCAGCCAACTGCCCCCCCCAAGCAAAGGCCGACCTCACTGCCCTTCTGACCGAACACAGGGACATCTTCGCTTGGACTCATGCAGACATGCCAGGCATCGACCCCTCTTTCATCACCCACCGCCTCAGCATCGAGCCTCATTTCCGACCTTACCGACAAAGGCAGCGTATTTTCCATCCAGAGCGCAACAACCTCATAGCTGCAGAGGTTGACAAACTTCTAGAGGCCCAGTTTATCCGAAATGTGGACTATCCCAAGTGGCTGTCCAACGTGGTCCTGGTACGCAAACACAATGGCAAGTGGCGTCTCTGCGTCGACTACTCCGACTTGAACCGAGCTTGTCCCAAAGATAGCTATCCTCTCCCCCGCATTGATCTGCTGGTTGACGCCACGGCCGGTCATCAAATGCTCAGCTTCATGGATGCTTTTTCAGGGTACAACCAAATCGTGATGCACTCATCCGACCAGGAACACACATCTTTCATCACTGACCGGGGCACCTACCACTACCGTGTCATGCCGTTCGGACTAAAGAATGCTGGGGCCACCTACCAACGTTTAGTCAATACAGTCTTCCACCATCAGATCGGACGGAACATGGAAGTGTATGTGGATGACATGCTGGTCAAGAGTAAACTCTCCACTGACCACCTCACCGACCTACGAGAGACTTTTGCCACCCTCCGCAAATATCAAATGAAGCTCAACCCAGAGAAGTGCGCCTTTGGCGTGGGCTCTGGCAAATTCCTGGGTTTCATGGTCAGTCAGCGCGGCATCGAGGCCAACCCAGAGAAGATCAAGGCCTTGATTGAAATGCAGTCACCCAAAACCGTTAAAGAGGTCCAAAGACTCACTGGCAGAGTGGCAGCCCTCAACCGTTTCATCTCCCGCGCAACGGATAAGTGCCTGCCATTTTTCAAAGTCCTGCGGCAGACTTTTGAGTGGACAACTGAATCAGAAGAAGCCTTTCAACAATTAAAACAGTGCATGGCCAATCCTCCCCTCCTCTCACAGGCAATTACCGGCGAGCCCCTCTTCCTCTACCTAGCAGTATCAAGCACTGCAATCAGCGCAGCACTCATCAGAGAGGACGGCTCAGTTCAACGGCCGGTCTACTACATCAGTCGGGCTCTCAGGGGAGCAGAGCAGAACTACCCCTTATTAGAAAAGCTGTCCCTGGCCCTGGTCACCGCCTCCAGGCGACTCCGCCCCTACTTCCAAGCCCATTCCATAGTGCTTCTCACCGACCAGCCACTGAAGAAGGTCATGCAGCAACCAGAGCTCTCAGGAAGACTCATGCAGTGGTCAGTCGAACTAAGCCAGTACGACATCTCTTATCGCCCCCGGACAGCAATCAAGGGGCAAGCCGTAGCCGACTTCATCTTGGAATTCACCAACCCGGCCCCAACCACTAACCCTCCAGCCCCACCAACCCCGCCCGAGCCCGAAGACCCTCATTGTTGGACACTCAATGTCGACGGCTCGTCTCGCAGGGAAGGAAGCGGAGCTGGTCTCATCCTAACATCCCCCGAAGGGGGTTACTTCAAATGTGCCCTCCGCCTCCTGTTTTCGGCCAGCAACAATGAGGCCGAATACGAAGCATTGATAGCAGGACTTCGTCTAGCCAAAGACATTGGTGTTAGCCACATTCGCGTGTTCAGTGACTCCCAACTTATCGTCGGCCAGATCACGGGGTGAATTCGATGCCAGGGACACCACAATGCGGACTTATAGGGACATGGCGCTCACACTTGTCCGTCTCTTCAACACTTTCCAGATTAGACACATACCTCGGGCGGAGAACTCCAAAGCAGATGAGATGGCCCAGCTGGCCTCCGCCGATCAATCCGACCTCAGCCATGGAGTTCGCCTCGAATACCTGACACACCCGGCCATCTCACCCGACCTGCAAGAAGTGCACTTTCTCCAGACGGAACCCATTCCTTGGGCATCCGACATCTTCCTCTTCTTGACCACTGGTGAACTCCCAGATGACCAACACCAGGCTGCCAAGATCAGAGCCCGGTCAGCTAACTACATTCTGGTCGACGGCCTCCTTTACAAGCGCGGTTTTTCACGACCGTACCTGCGGTGTCTCAGCCCCGCCCAAGCAACCTATGTAATGCAAGAGATCCATGAAGGAATCTGTGGCAATCATTCGGGCGGCAGGTCTCTTGCACACAAAGTACTCCGCACAGGCTACTTCTGGCCGACCCTCAACAAAGATGCCTCTGATTTCGTGCTGAAATGCGACAAGTGTCAGCGTTTCGCCAACATCCCCCACGCTCCTCCCTCTGAGCTGATCAATCTCTGCAGCCCTTACCCGTTCGCCAAATGGGGTATCGACCTGGTTGGTCCACTTCCCACCGGGCGAGGCCAGACCAAGTTCGCAATTGTCGCCATTGATTACTTCACCAAGTGGGTCGAGGCAGAACCCCTCGCCACGATCACCGAGCGGAATACCACCAAGTTTATCTGGCAATCGATTGTCTGCAGATTTGGCATCCCTCAGGCCATCGTCTCCGACAATGGCAAACAGTTCGACAATGCTAAATACAGGAAATTTTGTGCAGATCTCCAGATTCAACCATGCTTCTCTTCCCCCGGTCACCCCCAAGCAAATGGCCAGGTGGAGGTCACCAACCGCTCTCTCCTGAAGATCATCAAAACTAAACTCGAAGCTGCTAAAGGCCTCTGGGCTGAGGAACTACCACATGTACTCTGGGCTTACCGAACTACTGCACGGACTCCCACGGGGGAAACCCCTTTTCGCTTAACATATGGCGCCGAGGCGGTCATTCCTGTGGAAGTCGGTCTGCCCACCCCCAGGACCTTACACCCGGATCTCGCCTCAGCCGAAGAACTCCGTCGGGCAGACCTGGACCTCATCGAGGAGCTCAGAGAGACTGCCGCCGTCAGGTTGGCTTCGTACCAGCAGAAAATGAGAGCCCATTATAACCGCAGAGTCCGACCACGGGAGTTCTTTCCAGGCGACCTTGTCCTGAGAGAAGCAACTCTTGCCACAAAGAATCCAACCGAGGGCAAGTTGGCAGCCAAATGGGAGGGGCCCTACGTGGTGAAGGCCCGCCCGCGGCCAGGCACTTATCGACTTCAAGACATGGATGGCCGAGACCTTCCCCATCCCTGGAATGCTGAACATTTGAAGCGTTACTATCAATGAATCCTTACTTTTGTATTAATAGAATTGTTGTATTTTCCTTTCTCAATACATAATATAAATATCGACTGGAGTTCCCACTTTCTATAATTCAATTGTCTGAATGTAACTTCTATTTGCAGCAGCACTTCCAAAAGCCTCAGCCCGACCTGAGCACTTCCAAAAGCCTCAGCCAGACCTGAGCACTTCCAAAAGCCTCAGTCCGACCTGAGCACTTTCAAAAGCCTCAGTCAGACCTGAGCACTTTCAAAAGCCTCGGCCAGACCGAGCACTGAGCACTTTCGAAAGCCTCAGTCCGACCTGAGCACTTCCAAAAGCCTCAGTCCGACCTGAGCACTTTCAAAAGCCTCAGCCAGACCTGAGCACTTTCAAAAGCCTCAGCCAGACCTGAGCACTTCCAAAAGCCTCAGTCCGACCTGAGCACTTTCAAAAGCCTCAGCCAGACCTGAGCACTTCCAAAAGCCTCAGCCAGACCTGAGCACTTCCAAAAGCCTCAGTCCGACCTGAGCACTTTCAAAAGCCTCAGTCCGACCTGAGCACTTTCAAAAGCCTCAGCCAGACCTGAGCACTTTCAAAAGCCTCAGTCCGACCTGAGCACTTCCAAAAGCCTCAGCCAGACCTGAGCACTTTCAAAAGCCTCAGTCCGACCTGAGCACTTCCAAAAGCCTCAGTCCGACCTGAGCACTTTCAAAAGCCTCAGCCAGACCTGAGCACTTTCAAAAGCCTCAGTCCGACCTGAGCACTTTCAAAAGCCTCAGCCAGACCTGAGCACTTTCAAAAGCCTCAGTCCGACCTGAGCACTTTCAAAAGCCTCAGCCAGACCTGAGCACTTTCAAAAGCCTCAGCCAGACCTGAGCACTTTCAAAAGCCTCAGTCCGACCTGAGTACTTCCAAAAGCCTCAGTCCGACCTGAGCACTTTCAAAAGCCTCAGTCAGATCTGAGCACTTCCAAAAGCCTCAGTCCGACCTGAGCACTTTCAAAAGCCTCAGTCAGATCTGAGCACTTTCAAAAGCCTCAGTCCGACCTGAGCACCTCCAACAGCCTCAGTCCGACCTGAGCACTTTCAAAAGCCTCAGTCCGACCTGAGCGCTTCCAAAAGCCTCAGCCAGACCTGAGCACTTCCAAAAGCCTCAGTCCAACCTGAGCACTTTCACAAGCCTCAGTCCGACCTGAGTACTTTCAAAAGCCTCGGCCAGACCGAGCACTGAGCACTTTCGAAAGCCTCCACAGCCGCAGTCAGAACCATCTGAAAGCTCGTAAAGCAAACCACTCAGTCATGATCCGACGCTTAACCATAATTTCAAGATAATTTGACACTTAGTCATATTTTAAAGATGTCCTCCCATATTTCATTTGCCAATCACATCTTCAGCGTTACATTTCAGTCTATTCTTTCAAGGTAATTTGACACTTAGCCAATATTTTAAAACCGTTCTCTCCTATTTTCATTCGACACTTTGTTTTACATCTTCAACCTTATGTGTCAGTGCACTTTCATGCCCATTCAACTTGAAACATTATTTTCCAGATCCCCCCCACACTTAAACAAATTTGCTATTTCACTCTGTATTAGAAAATTCCTCATCCTATTTTGGCCTGGATTTTGGCATGACTTTAGTGCCCTACTGCCTGGCACCAGCATTCGCTGAAAACATCAGTGCACCAAATAACAAAAAAAAAAAAAACAACACACAGGCCAAACCAACACAAGAGCAAATACACTGGAATCATCAATTAGAACCATAAGTGCCATTTTATTCATTCAAGAATGTGTGCACAAATTACTTACATCCCTTAAAAAAAAAAAAAAAAAAAAAAAAACAACAAAAAATGTGTGTATACACAAAATACAAACTTCTAATGATCACTCCTCCTCCTCGCTCGAGATAAGATCCGTTTCTTCTACACCCTCGTCCAGGGGGGTCTGGGCCACATCATCCTCCTCCACTGTCACCCTGCTAAAGTCAAGCTCTGGGAACAGCTCTTCAGCCTTGCGCCTGAACATTTGCCACCCGCTGTCCCAGTACTCTGCCATTTCATGCTTATAAAAGTCTGACCGTTGGAAGCTCTCTATGACTTCAGACTCAGGCCTTCCTTCAGCCGTTGTCCGCGATGGGCCAGCCCCCCCGGACTCCTCCCTCGCCAGGCTGCTCGCCACTGCAGCATCAATGGCAATCTGAAACTCAGGCGACCCTTTGAACTGCTCAATCGCTGCTGCGTATAGATCGGGGTAAGCAGCCCTCTCAGAGGCTGCCTTCGCCCTCTCCTCATCCAATTCTCTCTGAAGGGCCGCCTTCTCAGCAGAAGCTTTGGCCACCTCAGCTTCTAACTCCCTCTGCAAGGCCTCCCTCTCAGCCACTGCCCTTCTTCGCTCCTCCTCTATCTCCTTCTTTAGGCTCACCCTTTCCGCCGTTGCCTTCTCCATCTCCGCTTCCAACTCCCTTACCAGCCTCCCCCTCTCCTCGTCTGCCTTGGCAAGCCCGTCTTCCAACTCCTTTTGCAGAGCCTTAACCTTAGCATCTGCCTCATCTTTTTGCCTCACCAGCTCTTCGTTGCTGTTCATGGCTTCTTCGTGCCGATCGTTGGCGATGGCACAGGCTTGTCGGGACTCTTCCAACCTCTTTTGCTCGCCGACCAGTTGGAACTCGAGTGACACAACCTTTCGGCGTGCATCCTCCAGATCCAGCTTGACTGCTTGCAACTCAGCCTGAGCCTTCTCCCAACTTGTCTTCTCAACCTTCAGCTTGGCCAGCTGTGCCTCTGCCTTCTCTGTCTTGATTTTTGCAGCCCCAGCCTTCCTAAAGAGAGCCCCTGCCAAGGTCGTCACCTCCATCTGTGCAGAACACAACCCCCTGAAGAGGTCTGCCTCGTTAAACATTGAAGCTGAGCGCAGGCCTGACTCCTCCACGATCCTCACCAAACGCTCAGCCCCTGCCCTGGCTGGGCCTTCCTCCCCCTCCAGTCGCCCACCCACCGCGCGCGCATGATAAATAGCCGTCTTCAGGCCAACCCCTCCCTCCTGAGGCGCAGGACTCCTTGGCATCTGCTGCCCCCCACTTGGCTCAGAACTGGCCAAGCCCCCTGCCACTTGAATTGCGGGGGCGACCCCTACCGCTTCTGGAGCATCCCTGACCACAGGGGTCTCCACCACAGCTGGGACCTCCTTCACCTTCTTGGGCTCAGTCTCCCCTGCGGCCTCCACAGGGGCACTTCTCTTCTTCCTTTTCCTCTTCGGAGCCCCCCATCATCCCTGGCCTTCTCTCTCACAGGATCCACAGGGAGTTTTCGTGGCTCGAACTTACTCAAGTCTTTCTCCCCCAACGGTTTTGGGCGAGGCCTGATCCTCTCCTTCGCGATCGGCTGTGGGGGTCGGTCGTCTTGTGCTTTCGCGAACATGGCGGCCTTGGCAAGGATTGCCTGATCCTCAGCCTCCTGAGTTTTTCTCCTTGCCTCTAATTCCGCTCGGTCAAGATCCCCACCGACCGGCTGAGGACCCAGCCCTGCCTCAAACAGTGCAGAAGGCTGCACAAGGTCATCCCATCTCGCCTTCTCTTTTTCCCTCCATTCTTTCACCCTCTTCACCCTCTCCCCAGCCTCAGCCCCCAGTCTTGCCTCTACCGTCTTGATTGGCACTTTCCAGATGGTGCGCACCCCAGGCCCCCCGTTGGCAGAAACATAGAACCACCGCGCCCGCCATCCCTTGATTGACGTGGGGAGCCCAGCCACCAACCCCTTCCCCGCCACCGCCTGCAAGGTGACCCACGTCTCTTGTTGCCCTGAGGCCTTGTAACAAGCGAAGAACTCCTCCACCGTCATCGACCCCCCCTCACTTGCCTTTGGCCAGGCACTTGCGCAGGATAGCACGATTTTCCAAGCATTGGGCATCAGCTGACCCGGAGCCACTTCTAGGTGGTTGAGCACGTCCACCACTATTCGAGGCAGTGGCAACCTCAACCCCCCCCTTTAGAGCTTCTTCGTACAGGGAAAATGCTCCTGGCCTAACGTCCGATGGCCTTTCCGTTAACGTTGGCAACAACAACTCCACTTCCGCCAGAATTTGGTACTTCTCGCGGATAGCCCCCACCTCCGCCTCCGTTATCGTCGATTTGTCCGCCTTTGTGTGCCAATGGTCCGGCTCCGCCTGACTGATTGGCGTCGGCGCTGCAATCATGGTGGAGCCACCGAAACGTCTCGCTGGTTCCCCCACCCTCTCCGTTCTGTACTGGGCAGCTAATTCTTCTGCATCATCGTCCCCCAGAGGATCCACTCTCACATTCACGTCTTCTTCTTGCGCCATTCCTACAGTGTGTCTGCGGATCGCTTCTGACGCAGGCCCCAAGAAGTTGAAGAAATGCTCCAATGGTGTATCGCGAGCAACAAACGGTGTAACACTTGGAATGTTTTGGGTTCTTGAGAACAAGTAAGTAAAGCGAACAATACCAAAAGCCCACGGTTTACCCGTATTCCAAGGATCCAAATTAATTTTCGCCAGTTTGAAAAATTTTCAAATCATCCGCCAAAACTGCCTCCTCAATGCCCATAATAATGCCTTGACGTTTCGCTTCTAATCTGACGCTTGACCCTTCCCCTCCCTCAAACTTCTGCCACGTGTATGGCCTGGATGCACTGACTTCTGTCCTTACTTGTCTTTTCCACTTCAACTCATCACGTGACACGCCGCCTCTTGAGCCCCGCGCCCTTCCACTTGTCCACCCGCTCGGTCGACCTCACGGTCGGCCTCACCCGCTCGGCCGCCCTCACGGTCGGCCTCGCCCGCTCGGTCGACCTCACGATCGACATCACCTGCTCGGCCACCCTCACGGACGGCCTCACCCGCTCGGTCGACCTCACGGTCGGCCTCACCCGCTCGGCCGCCCTCACGGTCGGCCTCACCCGCTCGGCCGCCCTCACGGTCGGCCTCACCTGCTCGGCCACCCTCACGGTCGGCCTCACCCGCACGGTCGGCCTCACCTGCTCGGCCACCCTCACGGTCGGCCTCACCCGCTCGGTCGGCCTCACCCGCTCGGTCGACCTCACGGTCGGCCTCACCAGCTCGGCCGCCCTCACGGTCGGCCTCACCTGCTCGGCCACCCTCACGGTCGGCCTCACCCGCTCGGTCGGCCTCACGGTCGGCCTCGCCCGCCCGGTCGGCCTCACGGTCGACCCCTAAGGCACGGCCGCCCTCACGGTCGGCCTATGCTCTCCCCCCACCGATCGGATCCATCTTCCCTGTTCTTATTCCCTTCGTTGGACTAAAGCTGCACTCGGGAATGGGGGACTACTGACAGGGATAGGCCCACAGGGACCACGGCCCATCATGAGCAAACCCAAGCCCACCAATTAAACCCCATTGCACAACCCGGGTGGTAAAACCCAGCATCACTGGAAGCCACCTGGACAGGGAAGACCAATGACATTCGGACACACGGCGGATGCAGGACAGGCCACGTCAGCAGACAAAGATCTGCAGAGTTATTGCCACAGCACATCACCATTAATGCAATCCATCAGAACATTTATTGCGACAACACTTCCCAGCCAGCACGGCACCTCCTCACCCTGAACAAGGCAAATCACGATACAAGCTTTCGGCGGGGGAAAGCTCAGAATGGCAGAGGTAATGAAATGATTACCAAAGGATATAAGCAAGGAAAAAGAAAAGAAGAAGGTCAAGTTTTCTACCTCTCTCTCTCTCTCTCCCTCTCTCTACGTTTTGTCTGTTACCCTTTCTAATTCACACACCGGAGGGTTCGCCGGGGGACTACCCCGTCTCCCGATTGAACTTGCTTGCAGGTTTTCCAGTGGACCTGAGGAGCTAGGATCGGTCCAGCCCATACACGACGACACACAGCATTATCAAGAGTTATAGAGAAGCTTGTTTTAATAGAAGGGACAAACTTTTGCGAGGTCAATACCTTTGTCTCTGATTGTGTCTAATTCAATATTGAAAAGGCTATTTTTCATTGGACTGCCCTTAAATGATTTGTTGGTAAGCTCAATCTACATGTTATCAGGCTATTGGGGGGGGGGGGGGGGGTGGGGGGGAGAGAGAAATTAGACTTCACATAACCTTCTAAAGTCCTACTTCACTCCCATTACATCCATTTACAAATGCACATGCGAGTTTAGAAACTTTGACCTCTGCCATATAGCACAACATATGTAAGAAAAAAGTAATATGAAATGAATGAGTGCGAAGCAAAACAAATTTTCTAGTTCAACTTATGTACATCATAAAGCTAGAAGGAGCTCTTTCTTTTCTCAATATTTTTCAAACCTAATTTTGCTGAGAGATTGGAACTCTAATCAAAGAAATAAATATAGGAATTTTAATGGTAGGTACCATATATAGGACTTAACCACTTGATCCTATTTATATTCGTTTTAACCCTAAAAGTCCCATTTTTTTTTTTTTGTGTCGTATCCATGATGTGTTTGTATCCTAATTTTTTTAAAATCACCGTGTAACGTGTCAATGCCCATGACCGTGTATGTGCTTCTTAGGACTTAACCAATTACTACAAGCAAGCTTTATCTGAGTGCTGGAACTGAGTGAATAAGACAACCAGGTATACCAGTGAGAACATAAACAATGGCACAAAATGGGAGAGCCTCAGGTTCCTCTGCTGAGAATGTTATTGTTCCCAATCATTCTACTTTTTAATTGTAATTCTTTAAATTAGTGTCAAATTCAACTAAGCTTTAACACATGAATAGGATACTACAAGATCATTTCGACCCTGTGTTAAACGTCTAGAAGATACAGCTTCACAACTTTTGAGGGTAGTATATATTCACTTGAAGAACTAGAATATGATGATCACATACTGACAAGTGAGATATAGAGACAAATTTGCAAAGACAATTGAAAATAACACAAGAAGTTTCATTACCCACTCCAAGATAATAAATAAACACCAAAATGCACCATATCATGAAGTTCTACCAAAGTTCACATACCACCAATGATCGAACACAGAACAATGGAAGCCATCTCCAGATCAATATGATTGCAGGCACAAACAAGTTCATCAAACAGAGCACTTGGGAATTTAATGGCAGATCTTTCAATTACACATCCAATTGACAGTACAACGCCAAGCAAGGCAGTCACATATGCATTACATCAAACACCTTGTATACACACAGAACAGAACCCAATGAAACAAACTATTCAAACAACAATTCATTGTTAAGAAAAGTCATGGGGAAGTCTTTGCTCACACTTTGAAGGGTTGTGGAAGCAAAACCATTGTGTGAAGCCATGGATTTGGGCTGCATTATCCGAGATGAGTGAGTTTTATTAGGGATGAATGAGTACCCAGAACTCTAATGGGTAGTGGGGGTTCAAGGAAGTTTCGGTGGTTATATACATTGCTTATGTATGAGATTTCAAAGTTCGATTGAGAGAGAGAGAGATGAGTCTCTCTCTTCTCCTAAACGGTCGGACAAAATTCGCGGGAAGTTCAAAAGTTACGGTTATGTTAGTTGGCCCCGTGGCCAGCAGGGCCCACCAAAAATATACAAGGGATGGTCTTTGGTTTGTTAACAGGTGGTTCAAAAATAGGATAAATTACAAATCAGTATATTTTTAAAAATATAATTAGGTATCCCTCAACTATCACCGTTTTTCACTTACTCTCTCAAATTAAAAATTAGTACAATATACCCCTTTTATCTTTTAAAAGTTTTCAAAATAACCCTTTATTCCTATTACGTTAACAAAACTGTCAAAAAAATCTATATGTAATGTGAATATATCATATTTATGATATATTTTTAAAAAATATTTTTCTTCATAAATATGACATGTTTGCATCACATGCACTTTTTTCGTCAATTTTGTTAACAGAATAGAGATATGAGGGTTAGATTGAAAATTTTCAAAAAATTAAAGGGGGGACACGTACCAATTTTTAGTTTGAGGGGATAAAGTGAAAAACAATGATAGTTGAGGGGGCAAAGTGTAATTTGCCCATATAATTATACATTGGTGATAAATTTTATCAACATTAATAATTAAAGTTATAAATTTTTTATGAATGTATAATTATTTTTTTTAAAAATACACTGAATTGCAATTGTCCTTAATATATAGATATAATTTTTTTTTTATGCCATAATAGTTGCAAATTATGAGCTATAAGCTGAGTAATAAGCTCTTTAAAGCATAATTTAGGCTTTCTTTTGAAATTAGTTAAAATTTTAATTTATTAATTAATCAAAATTATAAAAAAAAAAATTAGATTAAGTGTAAGATTAGGACTAGAATATGAACTATAATTTAAGATGGTTCTATCTTAGATAATATTTTTATACATTATATAATATAAGTAAACACGTTGTGGCCTGTTTGAGGCTTGAAGTGCCAATCAATTTCTTTCAATTTTCTAAATTTTATAATTTTCAAAATACATATGTCATCTTACAATTGGTCTAAAATCTAATTTAGTTAAATTAAAATAATATTTAAATTCTCCTAATGAATTCCATTAATATAACAATAGTTATGGAATTACAATAAGTTACTACCATAATAGAATTAATAATTATGGAAAGAACAAAGACTATTTTAGAAAATAAAACTTTGTTGGGTGTTTAATGTTAAAATTTTCAATATTTTTTTTCATAATTTTGATATTGAAAATCTTATTAATTGTGGGATGAGCTTTTTTATCGACTTTTTTTTTCCTTTTTTGTGAACTTTTTGTTTTTTAGATTTTACAAGTTATAGACGTTTACTCAACTAGATAAAGCCAAAAAAAATTTTAAAAAATCTATTTCAGACAAAAAAAAATGTCAAAAACAATTGGCTTTTCAAACTTTTTTTTGGTGAATTTTTTTGTTACCTTTTAATTTACAAAAAAAAAAAAAAAAAATTATTAAAAACAAACAAGTTCAAAAAAAAAAATGATTTTTTAAGCTGGATGCCAAACAAATACTAAAGCCTACTTTTGGAAGTTGATATTTTAGCCAAAAAATTATTGCAAAAAAATCATCTTCCATCTACTTTTTTACACTTCTTTTCATAAAAAGTAAAAATATAGTAAAAAAGGCCAATTCTCAAAATAAATAAATAAATAAATAAAATAAAGTTTTCATTCAAATTGTCACATTGAAATATTTTTTAAAACAAATAAAATTGTGTCAATGTGGCAATCATCTTCAATGGTAAAATAAATTTTATAAAAAATTACATTTTTTTAATTTTAGATGAAAAAAAATAATAATTAAGAATATTGATAAGTCATTAATTGATATGGGAAAAAAGCTCAACTTCATCACCGACTTCACTACAATTAAATTGGGATGCGTTTTACATTTGCACATATGCCCTGTTATTATCACAAAATTCTTAATCACATAATTTTTTCCTATAAAAGAGTAGATATAAATAATAAAAAAACTTTAATACAATCAATCTAAAATATATGTTGTGAAAGAAAATTTTTTTTTTTTCCCATTTTGGTGTATGTACAGATTCAATGCGAGAGTTATATATTATAAACAATAAAAATCAGAATATTTGGATTGTGATTCTTTAAACTCTAATTGAATTTAATTTGAGTTGATAAATTTTTCCTTTAGGCCTATTTTGAAAAGTTGGTTTTTTAGTCAAAAAAAACTAAAAAGTTTTCCAAAAAAAGTCACTAAAAAAGTTAATTTTCAAAACAATCCTTTGTCCCGACCAAATTTAAAATAGTCCTAAGGCCATAAAATTTTACAAACTTAAATTACTTAAGGCTATAAAATTTTATGAATTTCAATTACTTAAATGTTAATAAATATGCTTATCATATATCTTAAAATTTAAAATAAAAGTAATTTTATAATCTAAAAATTTATAAAAAAAATATTAATATATATACATCATTTTCATAAAATTTTAGACACTTAAATTACTTAAGTTGGGCCCACACATTGCACCTCAACAGGCTTATGATCTAAAAATTCATACAATGTTAATAAATATCTTAAAATTTAAAAATAAAAATAATTTTATTATCTAAAAATTTATAAAAATATTAATACATATCATTTTCATATATATTTAACCGTGCATAACGCACAGGTTGAATGCTAGTAAATATATATAACTATTCATTTCATAGCGTTGACATAAATATATAATTTTGTACATAAATTCAAAATTTTTAATAAATATGCATAAAATATGTTCATATTTTTATTACAAAAAATACTTACAAATAAATCAAATCTTATAAGTTAACCCTAATGTATTAACATAGAAATCCAATCCAAACTAAGCTAAAAGTCCATAATGTATTAACATAGAAATCCAATCCAAACTAAAAATAAAAAGTCTAGAGCTAATAGAATCCTCTAAGGATTCAACTCTTCAGAGAAAGAACGAGTAAACAACCAATCTCCTAATAATGCTTCCATGCCAAGCCACTCAAAACCTTATATATATATATAGATTACAGTAAACATTATCACTTATCAGCAAATTCTAGAGAGTGAAGTTTGTTTCTTTGAGAGTGAAAGAGAGAGTTTTGCCGGGAGAGAGAGAGAGAGAGAGTTTTCTTGGAGTGTAATGATGTGGAGGAGAGGGAAAATACTGGGAAAGGGAGGTTCTGCAATCGTGTATCTGGCTGCAGTTGTTTCACCACCAAGAAGTAATGAACTACTACCTTCTCTCATGGCTGCCAAATCTGCCCCTGTCAACAACTCCCAATTGCTTTCCATCGAAAGAGAGTTGTTCGGTCAGTTTGAAGGCTGTCCTCACATTCTTCGCTGTTTTGGGGACGAAGTTACGATCGAAGACGGAGAGCAATGGTACAACATCTTGTTAGAGTATACCGCTGGTGGAAGTTTGGCTGATCGCATTCAGAGTTACGGCAGAGGACTACCCGAGACAGAGGTCAGACGATACACAAATTCTGTACTTCTGGGTCTGAGTCACATTCACAACAAGGGTTATGTTCACTGTGATATCAAGCCTCAGAACATATTGCTTGTGGATGACTTGTCAATGGATTTGAATAAAAAGATGAATAGGGTCCAAGAAAGAACTGCAAAGATTGCTGACCTAGGGCTTGTAAAGAAGGCTGGAGAGAGGTTGACAGAAAAAGGAAGAAAGCTTGGAATCAGGGGCACTGCACTGTACATGGCCCCGGAGTCCATTCGCCATGAAGATTATGAACCAGAAGCAGACATATGGGCATTAGGGTGCACAATTTTGGAGTTATTGACTGGAAAAGAACCTTGGAAGTGCGACCGGAATACAGAAAGAGTAACTATCTTGTTTAAAATAGCAAGTACACAAGAAATACCTGAAATTCCAAGTGGGTTCTCAGAAGAGGCGGAAGATTTTCTGAAGAAGTGCTTGGTTAGGGATCCAAAGTCACGGTGGACTGCTGATATGCTCCTAGGCCATCCCTTTGTTTCAGCTGCAGATGGTGTTTTCACCGGGAGTATCAGAGAGGAAAGAAACAGAGTTGTTCATCCAAAAACAGCATAAGGTATTCTTCATTCATCATTCGTGAGTACATTCAATCTTCCCAAACCTTATTTGCTCACGTCATATTCAGCATCAAATGGATAAGTACCTAATAGTTGCATGGCCACAAGACATTCGGATGATATTGTTTCTGAAGACTTCACGCTTGTAAAGTGCAGAAAAGATTAGAGGAAGATGCCAAAGAAGGGCTGTCTACAACAAGTTTTCGACTGGATGCCATTGTAGTGGCATTGGGGTATCAAGAGGATT
Source organism: Camellia granthamiana (assembly GCA_036172215.1). Lineage (NCBI taxonomy): Eukaryota > Viridiplantae > Streptophyta > Magnoliopsida > Ericales > Theaceae > Camellia > Camellia granthamiana. Next base: position 17,160 of record JAXFYN010000971.1, read on the forward strand.
TCAGAGATACCAAACTCCAACATTGCCATTGAGATTTTCAATTGAGGTTTTAATGGAGCATGATTGTTGTTGCTTCAAGTCATCTGTTCTGAGTATGTCTCAAACTCGACCCAGATAATCCTATGTATAGAGAGGTTGTAGTGAGAGGGAGGGCTCATTGTATTCTCTACATTCATAGTGAAACTCCTCTGCCCTTTTTCGCCCGTGGACGTAGGCTTATAGCCGAACCACGTAAATCATTGTGTGCTTGTGTGATTGTTTTGTTTTATATTTTCTCAATTTAAGTTTCATCATAAAATCACTAATTAATATCTAATTGAAGCATAGGCTTTCAAACAAAAAGAAACCCTTACTTATAATCAGATCAACCAATTCCAATTTCCCAGGTTCAATACTTTGAAAAATTAAATCATCCCTAACTCTCCACAATGACCACAACACAGCAAAAAAATGGTTTTCTAATTAATTCTTTCCAAATTTGTGTAACTCTCTACCGCACAGGGCATACCACTCACTAATTATCCATATGGGAAGAAGTCTAGTACGTCCCTTTCTCACACATTCCAAAAATGGCATGATACTTTCTTTGCAAGATGTCCTACAATATTACTTGTAAAAACTAAACGATTTTAATAAAACTCAACGAGGATCTGGCAATTAATAAAAGATTTGAGTGTGAACTCAAACATAATGAAAGCCATGATTCAATCAAATGAGGAAAAGCGGGGAGAAAGAACAATTTTAAAAGATATCCATCACAACATGCCCTTAAACTTGTCTCGTCATCACAGATCAGATATAATAAAATGGAGTGAGTTTCCACCACCAATGGAAATTTGAAATGATCCATTGGGAATTTTTAGCATTAGAATGGACAACTAGGTGGTGCACTGTTGGGTGGAATTTAAATAAAAAACAAACGTAAAACAGAATATAAGTTGATAAATTTTCTATAAATTGTCTGCTCCATCAGTATTTTATCACTTTCAATATTTTTAGTCCTGCAATGATAATTATAATGATGATGACATCATCGCCATATTATTTGAATATCTAGTTTCCAGAATTTGCATTTTTTGTTCATAACCTAGGCTAGGAGTTAAAAGGAACTAATCCTACATATTGAAGCATCCACAGTGATTCATCATTGTATATAAATTCCTCTATTTCTATGTTTTCTACTACTAATTGTTCAGTCAAAGTATTTACCAGTTATGCTCTTAATATAGTGTACTAGGATTAGGGTTATGGAGAAGCTTGTTTCAATAAAAAGGGCAAACTTATGTGAGGTCAATATCTTTGTCTCTGATTGTGTCTGATTCAATATTGAAAAGGCTACTTTTTCACTTCACTGCCCTTAATATGATTTGTCGGTAACCTCAATCTACATGCTATCAAGGCTATGAATATTTAATCCTTACTAGAAGGGGGGGGGGAATTAGGTTATGTTTAGATAGATTTTCAAACTATAATTCCACCCCTACATTCCAATGCCATGTTTGGATATCTTTCAAATTATATTTTCACAAAAAAAAGAAAACTCTGCAGAAAATTCTGTGTGAGGCAAGATTTTTTTTTTTGAAATTTGGGTTAACCGGTCGTCCGGCTGGTCAACCGAAACAAGGCATTTTTTTTTTTTTTTTTGGCAATTGGCACTTTTTTTTATATATATATATATATTTTTAATAAAACAATATTTTCGGAATTTTTTAAAAAAATTTATGAGCTTTTAATAGATATTTGAGTTGTATGTTTGGTTATGAGTTGTAAGTTTTTGTATCAGATATCATATGTCACATCAAAAATTCCCCACTCAATTCAAAACTCCCCCATTCAATTCAAAACTCTTTTCAAACTCATAACCAAACAAATTTTCTACACTCAAATCATAATTTCAAAACATACAAATTCAAAATATTAGACTCCACATAACCTTCTATAGCTCTACTTCACTTCCATAGCATCCATTTACAGATGCACATGCGAGTTTAGATACTCTGACCTCTGGCATATAGCGCAATATATATATATAAGGAAAAAGTTATATGAAATGAATGGGTGCAATGCACAACAAATTTTCTAGTTCAACTTATGTACATCATAAAGCTAGAAGGGAGCTATTTCTTTTCTTAATATTTTTCAAACCTAATTTTGTTGAGAGATTGGAACTCTAATCAAAGAAATAATATAGGAATTTTTATTTATATCCGTTTTAACCCTAAAAGTTCCATGTCCCTACCAAGTACCATTTTTTTTTTGGTCATATCCATGATGTGTTTGTATCCAAATTTTTTTAAAATCGCCATGTCCCGTGTCCATGCCCATGTCCATGTATGTGCTTCTTAGGAGTTTAACCAAATACTACAAGCAAGCTTTATCTGAGTACTGGAACTGAGTGAATAAGAGAACCAGGTATAGCAATGAGAGCATAAACAATGGCACAAAATGAGAGAGCCTCAGGTTCCTCTGCTGACGATGTTGTTGTTCCCAATCATTCTACTTTTTAATAGTAATTCTTTAAATTAGTGTCAAATTCAACTAAGCTTTAACACATGAATAGGATACTACAAGATCATTTTGGCCCTGTGTTAAACATCTAGAAGATATAGCTTCACAACTTTTGAGGGTAGTACATATTAACTTGAAGAACTAAAATAAGATGATCACATAATGACAAGTGAGATATAGAGACAAATTTGCAAAGACAATTGAAAATAACACCAGAAGTTTCATTACCCACTCCAAGATAATTAAACACCAAAATGCACCATATATAATGAAGTTTTACCAAAGTTCACATACCACCAATGATCGAACACAGAACAATGGAAGCCATCTCCAGATCAATGATTGCAGGCACAAACAAATTCATCAAACAGAGCACTTGGGAATTTAATGGCAGCTCTTTCAATTACACATCCAATTGACAGTACAATGCCAAGCGAGGCAGTCACATATGCATTAGATCAAACACCTTGTATACACACAGAACAGAACCCAATAAAACAAACTATTCAAACAACAATTCATTGTTAAGAAAAGTCATGGGGAAGTCTTTGCTTACACTTTGAAGGGTTGTGGAAGCAAAACCACTGTGTGAACCCATGGATTTGGGTAGAGTGAGTTTTGTGAGGAATGAATGAGTACCCAGAAACTCTAATGGGTAGTGGGGGTTCAAGGAAGTTTCGGTGGTTATAGACATTGCTTATGTATGAGATTTCAAAGTTCGATTGAGAGAGAGAGAGAGAGAGAGATGAGTCTCTCTCTTCTCCTAAACGGTCGGACAAAATTCGCGGGAAGTTCAAAAGTTACGGTTATGTCAGTTGGCCTGGCCGTCAGGGCCCACCAAAAATATACAAAGGGTGGTCGTTGGTTTGTTTAACTGGTGGTTCAAAAATAGGATAAATTACAAATCAGTATATTTTTAATGATATAATTAGGTATTCCTCAAATATTAAATTAAAAATTAGTACAATATACCCCTTTTATCTTCTAAATGTTTTCAATATAACCTTCTATGTCTATTATGTTAACAAAATTGACAAAAAAAAGTACATGTAATATGAATATGTCATATTTATGATATATTTTAAGAAAATATTTTTCGTCATAAATATGACATGTTCACATCACATGCACTTTTTTCGTCAATTTTGTTAATAGAATACAGATATAAAAGTTAGATCGAAAATTTTCAAAAAATAAAGGGGAGGGGCATGTACCAATTTTTAGTTTGAGAAGATAAAGTGAAAAAACGGTGATAGTTGAAGGTGGTAAAGTGTAATTTGCCCATATAATTATACATAGGTGATAAATTTTATCAATATTAATAATTAAAGTTATAAATTTTTAATGAATGTATAATTATTTTTTTAAAAAAAATACACTGAATTGCAATTGTCCTTAGGGCAATTTTTTTTAAGATCCCTAATAACAGTAATTTACAGCATAAAGGACACCAAAAATATGAATGATGTCTCAGGTCCCTCACTAACGGCAGGCGCGTTTTTATTTTTTTTTGGGACCAAAATACCCTTCACAGATCAACATAGAACGCTCAACTCGATTGCATTCCGACGACTCAATTCATTCCAAACATCCAACCATTTTCATGAGCAAGAGAACATGAGAATTAGAGTTTCACTATCATTTTCACTGTCGCCATTACGGTTTCATTATCTTCTGCCAAACTCTTTTCAATTCGTTCCTCACAAATTTCTCTGACCCGTTTTCATTGTTCATCGTCATCTCAGTTCATCTTCATCTCATTGCATCTTCATCTCAGGCCATTTCAGTTCGAAATTAGGGTTTTCATCATCACTCTGGTAAGTTTTCTCCAATCCAACTAGTTTTTCTCCAAAACACAGTTAACTAGCCTTCAATTAATTAGGATTTCAATTTCGTAATAAAAACCTACATGAATTTGAAAAATGTTATTTCTCTAAGTTTCGAACTTATTCTTGAAGATGTTTGTGTGATTTTGTCTGTAAATTTCTTTGTCATTTGAATTTCTCTGGTATTTGCTTGATCTATGTGTTTTCTTTGAATTTTCTCTGGCATGTTTATTCCCCCATTTGTTTCTGGTTATTCCCTATTTTTCTCTAGTTTTCTGTAAATTTCTCTGGCATTTTCATATTATGGAATTCATATTTTTTCTGACTTGCCATGTTTAATTTTCTCTGTCATATATGTAATTTTCTCTAGTATGTTTATTTTGTTCCATTCTTAAATTTTCTATGGCCACATCACTTTTCTCTTTTGTGTGGTTCTGTCATGTTCCATTTTCTCTAGTTATTTGTAAATTTCTCTGCCATTTTCATATTATGGAATACACACGTGTTTAATTTTCTCTAGCTTACCATGTGTAATTTTCTCTGGTATGTTTATTTTGTTCCATTCTTGAATTTTCTCTGGCCACATCACTTTTCTCATTTGTGTGTGTCTGTTATGTTCAATTTTCTCTGGTTGTCTATAAATTTCTCTGGCATTTTCATATTATGGAATGAACATTTTCTCTAGTTTGCCTTGTTTAATTTTCTTTGGCATATATGTAATATTTTCTGGCTTACCATGTGTAATTTTCTCTGATATGTTTATTTTGTTCTATTCTTGAATTTTCTATGGCCACATCATTTTTCTCCTTTGTGTGTGTCTGTCATGTTCTATTTTCTTTGGTTGTCTGTAAATTTCTCTGAGATTTTTATATTATGGAATGCATATTTTCTCTGGCTTGCCTTGTTAATTTTCTCTGGCATATATGTAATTTCTCCTAGCTTGCCATATGTAATTTTCTCTGGTATATGTTTAGTTTGTTCCATTCTTGAATTTTCTCCGGCCACATCACTTTTCTCCTTTGTGTGTGTTTGTCATGTTCCATTTTCTCTTATTGTCTGTAAATTTCTCTGGGATTTAATGTTGACATCTTTATGTTTTCATTGTCTAAAAATGACGAAACGTAAAAGTAGCAAAACACCATAAACACCAAGTAAGAAACAGAAACTTTATAAATAAGATAATCTAATTTGAATATTTCTTAAAACTAACTATTCCTATAATTTGTATGCAGTGTGGATTATGGCCTCTTCGTTTGCTACATAATGAGACAATATAGCAACCATGAACCTATCAGCTCAACATTGTCAAAACAAGATGTAAGGTTCACGATGACAGAAAATCATAGAGAGATTTGCGACCGAAATTGGCCGGTCATGGACAGAACCAATTGAAATATCACCAAAAGAAGAACTGAAAGTATAATAGTGAAAGCATACTAGTGAAATGAAGACAATGTACACAATGTAATTAGGAATGACCCTTTAATTTTTTTTTTTTCGTACATTGAAGAAATGATGTTGTTTGACATATATGTATATATATATTTTTAACTAATGTAAATTTCATAACTATCAATGGTTAAATATTTTTTTTATAATGCATATTTAGTGGTGATTATCAACACAATCCACATAGAGAAAATTGTCTAAAGAAATTTTTCTTGTATGAAGTTACCAGAATTTCACAGAAAAATTTAACTCGTATCGTGCCAAAAGGGTGCCTATATGATCATGTAATTTGTAATGCACTGTGTTGGTACGAAACAATCATCAAATTCAAAAAACATAATGCACATTGTAGTTTTCTCTACTATTGGCAAATTTCTCTAGATGAATTTGAGCACACAAAACACAGTGCACTATTGACAAATTTCTCTAGATGAATTTGACCTCACAAAACATAGTGCAGAAAGTAATTTTCTCTGCTAGTGGCAAATTTCTCTAGATGAATTTGTCACAATGCACATAGTAAATTTCTCTGGATGAATTTCACCTCACAAATTTCTCTAGATAAATTTGACCTTACAAAACATAGTGCACAAAGTAATTTTCTCTGCTAATGGCAAATTTCTCTGGATAAATTTGCCACAATGCACATAGTAAATTTCTTTGGATGAATTTGACCTCACAAATTTCTCTACTATTGACAAATTTCACTAGATGAATTTGACCTCACAAAACACAATGCACATTTCAACAAACACAATGCACATAGCAAATTTCTCTGCTATAGGAAAATTTCTCTGGATCAATTTGACTGGTATTATAAAGGCACTCCCAAAGTATGTTTCTAAAAACGCAACACAAAAAGTAATTTTCACTGTTATTAAAAAAAAATTCTGGATGAATTTGATTGGTATTATATATGCACTATCCAAAAAGTACATTTCACAAAACAAAATACACAAAGTAATTCTCAAATGTATTATTCAATCAATAAATGTAATATCCTCAACTATTTAACAAAGGTTCCTTGCATGTCCTCTTATTATGGCGATCAATCCTATCACATCGACTACACTTCATCACCCTTTTAAACTCTTCAGTAGAAGCAATTCTGTTCTTCTTTGGCCTCCCAGCTGGTCTCTTACTCAATGCAAGTAAAATCATAGCATCATCAATTCAATTCACATGAAACATTAATAATAATAGTATCATTCTCATATTTGCACAGCAACAACACTGCAAAAAATACCAAAAATAACTTGTTCAATATAAAAATACTTCACAAAAATAACATAAAAGTCTAGAGAAATTTCTAATAATTATAATTTTCTCTGGATTATAATACCTACGTTATAATTTTCTCTGGACTCAAATAAAGTCCAGAGAAATTTACAAACTTAAATTCACCTTCAAGATAACAAAAACAAAATTACATAAGAATTAATGAATCTAGAGAAAATCACAGAGATATTCAATGCTAACTATTAAACACAATCATAGACAAAAATCACATAGAAGATCAGTTATCAAATTATAAGCTTCTCTGTGATTTTCACTGGACTACAAGCTTATAATTTTCTCTGTGTGATTGTGCATTATTGGACTCAAATCAGAATGCAGAGAAATTTCTCTGGAATATAAACATACAATTTTCTCTGGAATATGAACATATAATTTTCTCTGGAATACAAAGCAAAGTGTAGAAAAATGAAAAGTGCAGAATAAATGAAAAAAACAGAGCACAAAACTTAAGACAGTGAAGAAAAACAGAGCCGGTCTCCAAACACAAAGAACAAAACTTATCATTGATAAATATGTAACACAGAATGAAAAATCAACTCCATTGTCAATAACAAAGAATGAAAAATCAACTTCAAAAATCAAAAAATAATTCACTAAGCTGGCTTTTCTATCACATTGATCAAAACTGAAAATAAAAACCTAATTCAAAATAAACTACAAAAACTTATTTGAAATCGGAGTCCATATATACAAATCAAATGAAAAATAAAAAACTTAAACTGATTATTAAACTTACCTGATTCAACTCTACTGGAAATTCGAGCTTCAACACGACTTCAACTTCTACACGATCAACGAAACTCAACTACTATACGACTACAAAATTCCTATAAAATTTCCACGAAATCTGCATCATCGAAATCTCCATCGATCGCCAAGTTCATCCCAAAGTAATCTTCCACAAAAATAATAACGTAATCTTCAGATTCCAAAATTGAAAACTACGTATAATATACAAAAGGGTAAAATAGGTATTTTATAAACTAAACTAACATTAAGGGACCTTAGACACCAGAAAATATTATTGTGGATCTCTCCTCATACTAAAAGTTGAGTAGGGACCTTAGACTAATTTTCCTTAAAATTTATAAATTTTAATAATTCAAGTGTTAAATATTTTCATCAATTTGTAATTATTTTAAAAGTTGCCACTGATGTATAATTTTCCCTAAGGCCAAGCTTGGCATATACAAAATAATCCATCTTTTTATCTTTTTTTTATCACATCACCTCTTTACTTTTCTGTACATCTTTTCGTAAAAAGATAAAAAGTACACTTATTTAAGTCATCCCAAACAACTCGTAAATTAAAAGGGAGTAGTTGATGCCTACAAAGAGAGTGAAACATGCATCTATTTGCCAAGGGCATGTGACTAGAATCTATTCGTATTACTAACATTGAATAGGGTTAGACAATTTCCCCCGATACAGGAATGTTTTTTTAAATGTTCTCTACTTACACATTTATTATTAAGAAATGTGTGTTTACATACAAAGAATTAAAATAATTGTATTTAAAAAAAAAATTAAGTGAGTCTACAAGTGAAAGTTATAATATGAAACATTTGCTCTGACTTATACCTCCATACAAATATAATTAATTTGTCTCACCTAAATACCATTTTTCCTTTATTCTTTGCATATTTGATAATGCAAAATGCTTATTTTAAAGAGAGAATTTAAATGAAAATAAATTAGAGAAATTAATTGCAGATTAATAGAGTAATAATATAACATTTTTTAGCGTAAGCAACTGGTCTGCTTCGAGACACATTTTTTTTTTTTTTTGGTAAGTAAGAACGGGACACAATTCTCATATAACACATTTACTAATTTGCAATTAAATTTTTTTATTCCCCATTTATCCAATATTTTTCTTATTTAAAAATAAATACTCAATCGGAAAATACTTATTTTATAATCTTTATGTAAATCTTTTACTAAAATATAAGTCAAAAGATAACATAGGAGTTATTGTGAACGAACCAATTTTTCTCCGGTAGGAGAAAAGCATTCACTTTGTTTGATTCTAATTTTTAGAAAATTTTATTTTTTTATTTTCCGTATTTTAATATTTTCAATGATTTTTTTTAATATTTTAAGCAATTTTTTAAATTTTTAGACACCTCTAACATAATTACATGTAAAAAATATAATCTTTGTGATTTTTTTTTTTTAAATACACTAAATACAAAAAAAAAAAATGAAAAATTCAATACAATTTTCGTATTTTTATATATTTATTAATTTTTTAAAATATTTTTTCACAAATATTTTACTATTTAGATACATCTAAGTAAGGTGCATCTAAAAAAATAAAAAAACTTCTTAAAATTTAAAAAATATTCATTAATTGAATCTAAAAAACTGAAACCAAACACACTAATTGTATTGTGCAGTCAATTTACCAGCTCTTCATGTTGTCACTTTTAATAATCCGATTCATTTGCCAGCTCTTCATATTGTCATTCTTAATAATTTCGAGCATTTATTAGTTAGATGTGTGTAGATTATTTATTTGAAAAAAAAAATTAAAATCAGTCAAATAATCGTAATCACATATTAAATCATATTTTTTCCTCAAAAAATAAACGGTGAGTATAATTTAGAGAATATACTATTAATTTCTTTAAAAACAAATATAATGAAATCACAATTATAATTATTTTTCATGAATGATCTACACACATAAAATCTAAAAATAAATTGATTAGATCATCAACAACCCTGTTTGATAGGGCTTATTTCCAGTTTATTTCAGTTTTTGGCTTAATTTAAGCTATTTTGATGTGTTTGGTTCAACTTAACAATACAGCTTATAACTTTTTGTAAGTCAAAAATCAATTTATTCTTTGAGTGGTGGAGGAGAAACTTAATTTATAAGTCAAAAATTAGCTTATATTCACAGCTATAAGGTATAAACTGTTAGGCTATAAGTTATAATCACTTTCCCACAGTTTTATCAAACAGGCCTAATATGACACCAACAAATTATTGAATTGCACTGTTTGGAGATAAACTAGTTCCAATTTTGAAATAGACATCTTGGTTCAAATTCATTCAAGTAAAAAAAAAATAAATAAATAAAGTCTTCACAAAAATAATATGCTGCCGAATTTTTATAAATAAATTTTGATAAATTCTTTATTTTAACGTGATAGTCACACAGCTCACTCACCTCATTATCTATAAATTTCCTATTAGGTATAATTGTATTTGTCAAAGAAGTGTTAACCAATGGAACAGTTGACCAACCCTTCCCAACCCCATCATCAACGCTTTTTCCACCACTCATCAGCTTGAATTGCAAAATCGAAAGTGTCTCGAGTTCAAATTGGTTGCTAATTTCAAGCATATAATCTACAATTTTAATTGATATTAATAAAACTGAATGTTAATTTATGTTTATATAATAAAATAGAAAGATTTTAAAAAATGTCTTAGAGATACAATTGGTTAGAAAGGTTAAGATTAATTCATCTATGTAATTGACAATCAAATTTACTTTTAGATTTGAAAGGGAGATTTATGAGCTAGAATAAGCCATGGTAAAGGCCGGGCAAATTGAGGGTCGAGCGCGTTTGGGCCATGATAGCTTGGGCCTGTCCGGAGATGGTTCTGCTCGATTGAGGCCCACGACCATGTTAGGACCGAGCTACTCGGGCTTGTCCATGTGGGGACCGAGCTACTTGAGCTATTCGGCCGAGATGATCCCTGCCATTCAGGATTCCACAGTTCGCACATTTAGCTCGGCAGGAAGGGCTTCGGTTTACCAGCTCGACCTGTCTTAAGCTCGGTCATGCCGGAATGCAACCGAGCACGGTCGTTATGGAGCTCGACGAGTGGAGCACTCGGACTCGTTATGCAGCACGGTTGTGTGAGGCCGAGGTGATGCCGCCGGGCTGCTGAGCTCCCACTAATGTAGTCTGCCGGTTTGGTTAGGTGGTGATTCCTGGATTTGTGCTGACAGATGGGAGAGCAGCTCTACGTGTCAAAAGGCTAATGGGAGCAGATTTGAGTGCAGAAAGTATGTAATCATGACTGCGCCCCCCATGCTGATGAGGGGAATATCATTCGGTGAGAAAAACCTAAACACTCAACTCTCCTCTCTCTCTCTCTCTATCTGGGTGTGTGCTAACTTGACCGTCGGAGGGGTTTTCCGGCCACACACCGCCGGGTAGCTCACCACCGTTGTGTTCGCAGGTCGATCGGACAAACAAGGAGCTTGGTAGAAAGGAGTACGGGCTCTGCGGAATATTTGCTCCCCATACAATTGACGCTGTCTGTGGGAAGTTTGATAGACAAAACATTGTATTCCAAGCTCATCTGATCGCCTTCCATGGCGAACAACGACGAGATACCGTTGTCCGCCATCGACGGTGTTACCCTAGAGTCAACCAGACGGAGAGACGAACTCCCCGCCGTTCCAAACATGGCGAGCCTAGAGACTTCCCCAAGAGGACACTTAAGAGACGCGCGGGATAAGCACGGTAGAAGTTTTGGTAACTCTCAGAGCCCAGACGGGCACCGGCGGCGAAGAGAATCGCACCCTAGTCGTCTGGAGCACAAGTTAAGGGACCAAGACTCCGTCATCCGGAGAATGGCGGCGGAGATGGAAGATCTCAAACGGCATGTCAAAGGGAAAGGTGTTGCTGCAGTGGGAGACCACAGTGAGCGCACCCAACCACGCCGTTCAGGCAGTCAGAGCCAGTGGCACACTCCCTCCCTTTCTATCACCAGAAGCTACAAGGTTGGAGAATCCGACGTGCCTGTAGAGAAGTCTAGCGTGCAAGGTAGTACTTATCAACCCTCACGTCCGGTGACGACGTCGAGATATTCCTATTCCGCTCGCTCAGAGGACTTGCGGGTAGTCTTAAAGGAGCGGGCTGGCTGGCCAGAGACTCAAAGGGTACCGGCGCTCCAGAGGCTATCTTACGAGGGTCGCGCCAGCGAAGAGGTCATAATGCCACCACCCCGCCCAGTCGTGCCTCTCCCTCTAGACACAGATTTGGCGAGGCTGAACGCTACCCCCTTTTCCTTTGAGATAGAAACCACACCGCTCTTCGCAGGCTTTCACCAGCCTAAGTTTACGCTCTACGACGGAAAGACCGATCCATACATGCATGTAAGCTACTTCCCGCAGGTCATGGCCGGACATAGGCGCAATGACGCTTTTATGTGCTTTATCTTCCCGTCAAGTTTGGGCGAGCTGGGCTTGAAATGGTTTGAGAGGCAACCGGAGGGAAGCATCGAAAGGTGGCAGCAATTGGCGGAAGCCTTTGTGACACGTTTCAAGACCAACACTAAAACGCCAAAGGAGGTGGACCACCTTCTCAGTGTCAAAATGGAGTCGAGCGACACACTCAAGGCATACAACTCTAGATACTGGGAAACCTTCAATGAGATTTTAATTGCCCGATTAACCTGGCAATCACCCAATATAAGCGCGGTCTCCCGGTCGGACATAGGTTGCGGGACTCGCTTACCATGAACCAGCCGACATCCATGGGCCAACTAATGCAGCGCATCAATGAACACATTTGAGTAGAGGATGATGCGGCGGCGTCCACCGCGAAGACAACTCCAGTGGTAACAGACAAGAGGTCGGCTGGCAAGGTACACGCGGTCGGACAGGAGACTAACCATCCAAATGATAGCGCCGAGGAATCTGACCAAGGGTCAAATCGTCGAAACCGGGGAAGGGGTCGTCGGAATGACCGAGATGAGTACCCCCGCGATAACGTAGTTGATGCCAACAGAATGTTGAAAGCTCGGACGGGCATCACCACGGTCTTTAAGATTCCAATCTATCGCATACTTAGTGAAATCCGTGACGAGAACTACGTCCGGTTTCCTGCTATGTTAGGCGACGCGCAAAAGGGCTTCAATCCGCGGTACCGCTGCACGTATCACCGGGAGCGAAGACACCGGACGGAGGACTGTTTGCCTTTGAAGCAACACTTGGAGGAGTTAGTCACGGCCGGACACTTAGATCTTTACATTGATGAGGGTGTTAAGGCCGCACATCCTGCCCCGGCTGACCCGCATGGACCGGAGGACTTGGAGGCTCCTCCTCAATGAGTGGTTAATGTGATCCACGGCATAGTGGAGCCAGGGCATGTATGCGAGCTCCGAGAAATGATCAAAAAGGCGGAACACATGAGGGAAGTTTTGTCAGTTCAACCCGCGATCAAAAAGGGGAAGACCGAGGAAAAAGACGTGATTAGTTTCTCCACAAGGGACCTAGAGCGCATACAAACGCCACACAACGACGCCCTAGTGGTCACCCTCCGCGTCAAAGAGTTCGATGTCAAGCGCATCCTAATTGACCAGGGAAGCTCGGTTGAAATTATGTACTACGATGCATTCAAACAACTCAAACTCCGAGATACAGACTTGGCTCCGGTTACTTTGCCACTGGTAGGTTTCAACTCGCAACCGGAGTGGCCTTGGGGGAAAATAATTTTACCGGTTAAGGCCGGATCCGTGGTCAAGCAGGTGGAGTTCTGGGTATTGCAGGTGCCATCTACATACAATCTGATCCTCGGAAGGGGCTGGCTTCACGCTATGCAGGCTGTAGCGTCGACCTACCACTAGGTTATGAGATTTCCCTCGGCTATGGGGGAAATTGAGGAAATTTGGGGCGATGAAGTCATGTCAAAGCAATACTTCATGGCAGTGAACGAGAGCTGAGCTGCTAAAGGCTTCGTGCAAATGATTGAAGGCCTAGAAGACCAGAGTGTCATTGATGACGTGGGCACCAAGGCCGAGGACAAAGCTGTTGAAGAATTGGTAGAAGTACGGCTCGACATGGAAAATCCAAACAAGTTCTTTTTGCTTGGATCAAGCCTGACCGCTCAAGAAAGGTCCGAGATGGTAGAGTTCTTGATGGCAAATATCGAACTCTTCGCATGATCGCCCTACGACATGCCTTGCATCGACCCAAGTTTTATTTGCCACCAACTCAATGTTTTCCCTGATGCGCGGCCAGTCATTCAGAGAACAAGGAGATCAGCTCTTCATCACGCCGAGGTAGTCGAAGAGGAGGTAAGGAACTTGCTTGAAGCACGGGCTATTCAGGAAGTGCACTACCCTCGGTGGATTTTAAACACGGTCGTAGTACCCAAGAAGAATGGGAAGTGGCGAGTTTGCGTCGACTACAAGACCGTCAACCGAGCTTGCCCTAAAGACAGTTTTCCTCTGCCCAGAATAGACCAACTGGTAGATTTAACGGCCGGACTTGAAAGGCTCAGTTTCTTGGATGCCTACCCCGGTTATCATCAGATTGCCATGCATGGCCCCGACCGTGAGATAACCTCTTTCACCACTCCAAGGGGACTCTTCTGCTATCGAGTCATGCCTTTTGGTTTAAAGAACGCCGAGGCAACTTTCCAAAGGATGGTGACCAAAAATGTTCGCCCCTCCGTTAGGCCGAACGATGGAGGCTTACATTGACGACATGGTGGTCAAAAGCAAGCATCAGGCAGACCACTTGTCCGACCTAGCCGAGATGTTCACCATTCTCAAACAGCACAAGTTATGCTTGAATGCATCCAAGTGTGCCTTCGGCGTGGGATCCGAGAAATTCCTAGGCTTCCTAGTCACAAACCGAGGCATCAAGGCAGACCCTACACAAATCAAAGCCGTACAAGAATTAAAGCAGCCCAACTTAGCGAAGGACGTGCAGCATCTGGCCGGAATGGCCGCCACGCTTAATCGATTCATAAGTCGGTCATCAGATCGCTGCCGCTCTTTCTTTCGAGCCTTGAAATCCAAGTTTTCGTGGGATAAGGAATGTGACAGGGCTTTGGCCGAGCTAAAGGCGTATCTGTCTTCTGCTCCATTATTGGTGACACCAAAGCCCGGCGAAGAACTTTACCTTTACCTGGCCGTTTCTCAACATGTAGTTAGCGTAGTGCTTGTCCGGTCAGAAGGCATCCAGTATTTCCCCATCTTCTATGTGAGCAAAACTTTACTACCGGCAAAGTCGAGATACTTGCCGCTGGAAAAACTTGCCTTGGCACTGATGATGGCCTCCAGGAAATTGGCGCACTATTTTCATGCTCACACAATCATCGTCTTGACCGAGTTCCCACTCAAAGCCTTGTTTGAGCGGGCGGATTTCTCCGGTCGAATCCTCAAGTGGGCGGTCGAATTGGGACAATTCGACGTCAAGTTCCAACCCCGAACTGCCATAAAAGCACAGACATTGGCTGACTTTGTTGTTGAATTCTCACCTGGAATTCATCAGTATGCCTGGTGGATCTTGCCACGGCAGCTGAGGAAGTGAATGCTGGCTCACCAGAAATTGCGCAGCAGGGCGATGTTGGCAACGCGGAACTTACGCGCCCCACCATAGAACCTCCAGCCGACATAATACTTTAGCCCGGCGATGCGACTCCGAACTTGAGTATGGCAGTTCAACCTGTTGGGTCCGGTGCTGCATCGCCGAGGGGGGACGAAGTGGAACCAAACGGCAGCGAACCGGAAACCGAACAACCAAGCGACCATGATCCCATCAACCTTCAAGCCTCCCAGGATCCCTCAGAGTGTTGGAAGCTCTTTGTCGGAGAAATGTGAAAACTTTTTGTAGATGGAGCCTCAAATCGTCACAGTGCAGGACTGGGCATAGTTTTGATCTCCCCAGATGGTTTGACCATCGAACACTCTATCACACTCGGATTCCCTGTGTCGAACAATGAGGCTGAGGCAAGACTAACACGCTGTAGCTCCGAATCACATTTTCGATCCACAAAGACATTGGCAGCAAAGATGGGCCAATACGGTTCCTCGGCCCAAGGATTAATGGCGGCACGAATGTCAACAAGTTCAATTCGGGATGGGCCTGGATCGTTCAGTCGACGCGACATAATTTTGGGGCCATCATTAATCAACATTGGGCCCAATAACCAGCCTAGCGGCCAGTGGAGATAGGCCCATCAGTAAGCGAGGCCGGATCCAATAATTCAGAATCGTCAAAACTCACTACAGACGACGCGGCTAAATTAATAGGAGAAGCTGTAAAAGCCGCACTGGAAGGATCCACATCAGCCCAGAAAGCAAATGTACAACGCAGACAATTGTAAAATAATTGTACTGATACGAAATTATTTTATTAATAACAATATTTCAATCTGCAATTCAAATGCGCCCTTACAATCGATTTTGTGCGACATTCCCACACAAAATAACAAATAATTGCGTTTTTTACAATATTATTGTATGAGCCGTTCATGTCACCAAAACTATCGCGAAATTCGGATACCACATT
This sequence comes from Camellia granthamiana, assembly GCA_036172215.1. Taxonomy (NCBI): domain Eukaryota; kingdom Viridiplantae; phylum Streptophyta; class Magnoliopsida; order Ericales; family Theaceae; genus Camellia; species Camellia granthamiana. The sequence continues at coordinate 33,513 of JAXFYN010000971.1, forward strand.
TTTTCCGATGTTGATAAATGTTTTAACGCCTTGACGGCTAACAGCTGGATATTCCGTAGATTGCGGCGGCATTTCAACAGGGACACGCCGCAATACAACAAAGCGATCTATTTCTGTTCCCCTGACCATACAACCAGTGCGTGGGTCACCACTCGACCACATAAATACATCTTCAAACTTAGGCGTATACGCAGGATTAGGAAAACGATCCAACACAACGACAAATTCGCATTGGCCATTATCAAGTATACCAGATGGACCAATGTCAACAGTTTGTTCTGCAATCTGAGTAGGAGCATCACGCATGTCACTTTCCAGACCAGGCGTATCAGCAGCAACTTCAGTGAGACCACCAGTTTGACGTAAAACTACGCCCTGGATGTAAAGCCCTAACAGCTTAAGTTTTCGCCCAATTCTTTCGTCCCTTTCAGTCCCAAGCCCCGGCAAGTCGAAATGGAAAAAATGTGGCTCATCATACGCGAGAAAATCGTCTATCCTCCAAATGGAATCACATAACGATTTAGTCGTGAATCGTTTTTTTCTGTAGTAGCTCTGTTTCCGTAGCTTAAAATAACTTCGACCGGAAACACCAGATCTGCTGGATGTTGTCCAACGGCGATTAAAATTTAATTTAGTTCTGGCGGTATATGGACGCCGTTGAGAAAAACGGAAAGTAGTCGCCATAATCGATGCTGGAACCCACCGGTAAATGCAGTGCATCGATTTTAATTTATAGGCATAATATGTTGACCGTGACATGGGTCAACATGAACAGTTTAACATTGATTAATATATTACTGTATAACGTATGGCAAAAAATAATCCGTGGGCCATACGTATGTTAACTGTTCCAACTTTCCGCCTGCGCTTACCTTTATATTTAAATTTCCCGCTTGCGCTTGCCTTTTTCGACTTTTAATCCTGGCCGCAGATCTGGGCGCGGAGCGGAGACCCTAGCCGACAACACGGCGCATTTTGCGGAAGGGAGCACCAATCGGGGGACGACACGTGGCGCGGGGGGAGCGTCCCAGGTAATATTAGTGGGACGCTCCTGGGCACCTATATAACTCACTCCCTAACTCTCTTGCACCAGGATAGTTTTTGGGAGAGTGACTGACGTCATTTGAGAGAGTTAGTGACGTCAGCGAGAGTGAGTTACTTCATCAGAACGACGCCGTTTTAAATTAATTATTCTCCCAACTCTATGCAATTAACCTTTATATATACCATGAATTATATATTAGATATTCATAAACGAATTGTGTGTTTTACAATTCGAACATCCCGCTGCGCTAACAACATTCTAAAATCATAATGTCCAGCGAAATCGGAGAGGATAACCCAGCTGGGCTTACGGATTCTCTTCATCAGAATGAAGACGGCGACCTGGAAACGGAAATCATAGACGCTACGTCTAATTTGCCCGTGTCCAATATATCCATCACCAATCCGAAGATAGGAGACGCATTGTGGCAGAAAATAACATTCAAGTCAATGATAATTGACAAATGCAAACTAAGCTACAGGCCACAATGTCCATTTAATTCCAGTGGTCGCGTCGAAGTTGAAATACGAGACACACGATTACGAGCAGATGATCAGTTGCAGGCACGCTTTACTTTTCCAGTTACATGCCCAGTAGACATCACATATTTTGGAAACGCCTATGCTGCCGCAGATAAGAAAGGATGCCCATGGACAGCGTCATACAGGTTGCTAGAAACAAACATCAACGATGATGTGAAATATTGCAAAATGAAAGCGACATTGGCTTTCCAGACATCATCGTTCCCAGATGAAATTACGTATCGGCCGCCATTAATAACTGTTGTGTCCAAGGTATTCGACAACAGCCACGTGGATACATGTGCAACCCTCACGTAATTTGGTGGTCTGTTTGGGAATAGCTCTCTAATTTTCTCTAATAATCTCTCTTTGGGTATAGAACATTGGGCATATGTCAGAAAAACGTTCTTGTTTTGAAGTCTAAAACGGCGTCGTGTTGATGCCATAACTCACTCTCGCTGACGTCACTAACTCTCTCAAATGACGTCAGTCACTCTCCCAAAAACTATCCTGGTGCAAGAGAGTTAGGGAGTGAGTTATATAGGTGCCCAGGAGCGTCCCACTAATATTACCTGGGACGCTCCCCCCGCGCCACGTGTCGTCCCCGGATTGGTGCTCCCTTCCGCAAATTGCGCCGTGTTGTCGGCTAGGGGTTCCGCTCCGCGCCCAGATCTGCGGCCAGGATTAAAAGTTGAAAAAGGGAGGCGCCGCTCCCAGATCTGCGGCCAAGATTAAAAATCTAAAAAGGCAAGCGCAGGCGGGAAATTATATAAGCCAAAATAATTGGGGGAGTTTGAATTATTTTGCAATGGAGCCGTCCGATCTCGGTCAATTTAGGCGGTTGATTTTAAAATACGAGCCGGATCTTTTACTGGTGCACTGGTCCTTGTTGGTCGTCGGCGAAGACAACGCCGAAACCGGCTCATCAACGCCTTACAGCGGCAAGAAGATGCGCTATTCGCCGGACTGAAAGTGGTTTCCGAAACAGAAACCCAGGCGACGGCTCCATGTGCGGACCCACATTCTGCCGCTGATGTCTGCCACATCACCGCGCCTTCAAAAAATCAGCCTGTGGGTTTTGATTGTGGATGTGTGGATCACAAAAAAAAATTGTAAATTATTATTTTGTAACTGTTTTATGCGCAATAAAATTTGGGCTTTCTCTCTAGTGTCCACTTCTTTCATAGAGCAATGTAATGGGCCTATGTCTAATGGGCTGCTGTGTTATACGTCTGGGCCTATTTTATTAGTCCTGTTGAACATTAAATGGGCCTTATTATTGTAATTGGGCTTGTGGTCTGTTCGCCAATTACAGCCCATTTATTCATCTTAAACCTGCTCAGAAATCGAATTTATTTGGACAACATAAATTCAACCAAATTAAATTTTTTCTTAATCATAAAAATTTACATAAATATTTTCCCATCGCCAATCGTTTACATAATATGAAAGCTCGTCGAGTACAATGGTCAGTGCGAGACAAAAATTTACAGGGCTAATAATCCCAAAGCTGGATAATTCTGCGTCTGAAAGCGGTTCTTCGATGTTACTCACGATCGAACCAGTCGCCATTTCCATCCCAATGTTCAAGGGGCCATCAACCATCAGAATGTGCTGGAATATATCTCCAAACGCGGAGATTACACGGAATGGGGCGAATTCCGTGAAGGGGGCCGCTGCGCTAACCAGAATAACAAAGAAAATATATATCGCGAGGCACTTGCCGCCGGCAACAAGGACGAAGCACTGGCACTGGTAAGAAATGGCGATCCCAAATGTTTCTGGCTAAATTTTGACAAGTTATCGTCCAATTATGACCGGATTTCATTTAATCCGCCATTGCCGTATGTTCATCCATTTACAGACACAGTATGGGTCGTTCCAGCAGCCATACAGCAATGGGCCACAGAAAATATAATGGACGAAGCCCAAAGACCGCACAGGCCCAAGAGCATTATAATTGAAGGCCCATCCAGAATTGGAAAAACATGTTGGGCCCGGTCTTTGGGGCCACATAATTATTACTCTGGCCACATCGATCTGAGGGACCACAAGGACGACGCTTTCTACAACATTATCGATGATGTGGCCCCACAGTTTCTGAAACATTGGCGCGAGTTTATAGGCGCCCAACGGGATTTTTTTTCAAATTGCAAATATGCCCGCCCAAAGAAAATTAAAGGCGGGATCCCAACTATTATATTATGCAACCCCGGAGAGGGCTCTAGTTACAGAGAATTTTTGGAAAAACATGAACACGCCGGTCTCAAAGCGTGGACGATCAGAAACGCAGAATTCTATACAGTCGACGAGCCCCTGTTCGACAGAACCAATCAAGAAGAGGCATCGTAATGCAAAGAAGAAGAGCCAACGCAGGAAGATATTCCACTTCGACTGCGGCTGTTCGATGTTCCATACCAACGGATGTATCGAACCACATACATTGGAGGGAGAGGACGCTGTCAGGGGTATTCTACGATACTTTGAAGAACCCGATATGGTTCAAAGCCGTAGACATGTCCATGTCGCCCAATCAGGGAGTGTACAAGATACGGTGCCTGTTCAACTACAACCTCCGGAAAGCGCTGGGAATCCGGACGTTTACAGCGACAATGTATACCTGGCTGACATCCAGTGGTCGCAGAAGCCTGTCGGAGACTGTATTTACCCAGCTTATTGCACGCAGGATGACGAACAAATTATCCAGCTTTGGAATTATTAGCCCTTCGACACTTTCCGGTCCACGTGCCAAATATCCACGTGGCTGTTGTCGAATACCTTGGACACAACAGTTATTAATGGCGGCCGATACGTAATTTCATCTGGGAACGATGATGTCTGGAAAGCCAATGTCGCTTTCATTTTGCAATATTTCACATCATCGTTGATGTTTGTTTCTAGCAACCTGTATGACGCTGTCCATGGGCATCCTTTCTTATCTGCGGCAGCATAGGCGTTTCCAAAATATGTGATGTCTACTGGGCATGTAACTGGAAAAGTAAAGCGTGCCTGCAACTGATCATCTGCTCGTAATCGTGTGTCTCGTATTTCAACTTCGACGCGACCACTGGAATTAAATGGACATTGTGGCCTGTAGCTTAGTTTGCATTTGTCAATTATCATTGACTTGAATGTTATTTTCTGCCACAATGCGTCTCCTATCTTCGGATTGGTGATGGATATATTGGACACGGGCAAATTAGACGTAGCGTCTATGATTTCCGTTTCCAGGTCGCCGTCTTCATTCTGATGAAGAGAATCCGTAAGCCCAGCTGGGTTATCCTCTCCGATTTCGCTGGACATTATGATTTTAGAATGTTGTTAGCGCAGCGGGATGTTCGAATTGTAAAACACACAATTCGTTTATGAATATCTAATATATAATTCATGGTATATATAAAGGTTAATTGCATAGAGTTGGGAGAATAATTAATTTAAAACGGCGTCGTTCTGATGAAGTAACTCACTCTCGCTGACGTCACTAACTCTCTCAAATGACGTCAGTCACTCTCCCAAAAACTATCCTGGTGCAAGAGAGTTAGGGAGTGAGTTATATAGGTGCCCAGGAGCGTCCCACTAATATTACCTGGGACGCTCCCCCCGCGCCACGTGTCGTCCCCCGATTGGTGCTCCCTTCCGCAAAATGCGCCGTGTTGTCGGCTAGGGTCTCCGCTCCGCGCCCAGATCTGCGGCCAGGATTAAAAGTCGAAAAAGGCAAGCGCAAGCGGGAAATTTAAATATAAAGGTAAGCGCAGGCGGAAAGTTGGAACAGTTAACATACGTATGGCCCACGGATTGTTTTTTGCCATACGTTATACAGTAATATATTAATCAATGTTAAACTGTTCATGTTGACCCATGTCACGGTCAACATATTATGCCTATAAATTAAAATCGATGCACTGCATTTACCGGTGGGTTCCAGCATCGATTATGGCGACTACTTTCCGTTTTTCTCAACGGCGTCCATATACCGCCAGAACTAAATTAAATTTTAATCGCCGTTGGACAACATCCAGCAGATCTGGTGTTTCCGGTCGAAGTTATTTTAAGCTACGGAAACAGAGCTACTACAGAAAAAAACGATTCACGACTAAATCGTTATGTGATTCCATTTGGAGGATAGACGATTTTCTCGCGTATGATGAGCCACATTTTTTCCATTTCGACTTGCCGGGGCTTGGGACTGAAAGGGACGAAAGAATTGGGCGAAAACTTAAGCTGTTAGGGCTTTACATCCAGGGCGTAGTTTTACGTCAAACTGGTGGTCTCACTGAAGTTGCTGCTGATACGCCTGGTCTGGAAAGTGACATGCGTGATGCTCCTACTCAGATTGCAGAACAAACTGTTGACATTGGTCCATCTGGTATACTTGATAATGGCCAATGCGAATTTGTCGTTGTGTTGGATCGTTTTCCTAATCCTGCGTATACGCCTAAGTTTGAAGATGTATTTCTGTGGTCGAGTGGTGACCCACGCACTGGTTGTATGGTCAGGGGAACAGAAATAGATCGCTTTGTTGTATTGCGGCGTGTCCCTGTTGAAATGCCGCCGCAATCTACGGAATATCCAGCTGTTAGCCGTCAAGGCGTTAAAACATTTATCAACATCGGAAAAAATGTGGTATCCGAATTTCGCGATAGTTTTGGTGACATGAACGGCTCATACAATAATATTGTAAAAAACGCAATTATTTGTTATTTTGTGTGGGAATGTCGCACAAAATCGATTGTAAGGGCGCATTTGAATTGCAGATTGAAATATTGTTATTAATAAAATAATTTCGTATCAGTACAATTATTTTACAATTGTCTGCGTTGTACATTTGCTTTCTGGGCTGATGTGGATCCTTCCAGTGCGGCTTTTACAGCTTCTCCTATTAATTTAGCCGCGTCGTCTGTAGTGAGTTTTGACGATTCTGAATTATTGGATCCGGCCTCGCTTACTGATGGGCCTATCTCCACTGGGCCGCTAGGCTGGTTATTGGGCCCAATGTTGATTAATGATGGCCCCAAAATTATGTCGCGTCGACTGAACGATCCAGGCCCATCCCGAATTGAACTTGTTGACATTCGTGCCGCCATTAATCCTTGGGCCGAGGAACCGTATTGGCCCATCTTTGCTGCCAATGTCTTTGTGGATCGAAAATGGCCGCCACGCTTAATCGATTCATAAGTCGGTCATCAGATCGCTGCCGCTCTTTCTTTCGAGCCTTGAAATCCAAGTTTTCGTGGGATAAGGAATGTGACAGGGCTTTGGCCGAGCTAAAGGCGTATCTGTCTTCTGCTCCATTATTGGTGACACCAAAGCCCGGCGAAGAACTTTACCTTTACCTGGCCGTTTCTCAACATGTAGTTAGCGTAGTGCTTGTCCGGTCAGAAGGCATCCAGTATTTCCCCATCTTCTATGTGAGCAAAACCTTACTACCGGCAAAGTCGAGATACTTGCCGCTGGAAAAACTTGCCTTGGCACTGATGATGGCCTCCAGGAAATTGGCGCACTATTTTCATGCTCACACAATCATCGTCTTGACCGAGTTCCCACTCAAAGCCTTGTTTGAGCGGGCGGATTTCTCCGGTCGAATCCTCAAGTGGGCGGTCGAATTGGGACAATTCGACGTCAAGTTCCAACCCCGAACTGCCATAAAAGCACAGACATTGGCTGACTTTGTTGTTGAATTCTCACCTGGAATTCATCCAGTATGCCTGGTGGATCTTGCCACGGCAGCTGAGGAAGTGAATGCTGGCTCACCAGAAATTGCGCAGCAGGGCGATGTTGGCAACGCGGAACTTACGCGCCCCACCATAGAACCTCCAGCCGACATAATACTTTAGCCCGGCGATGCGACTCCGAACTTGAGTATGGCAGTTCAACCTGTTGGGTCCGGTGCTGCATCGCCGAGGGGGGACGAAGTGGAACCAAACGGCAGCGAACCGGAAACCGAACAACCAAGCGACCATGATCCCATCAACCTTCAAGCCTCCCAGGATCCCTCAGAGTGTTGGAAGCTCTTTGTCGGAGAAATGTGAAAACTTTTTGTAGATGGAGCCTCAAATCGTCACAGTGCCGGACTGGGCATAGTTTTGATCTCCCCAGATGGTTTGACCATCGAACACTCTATCACACTCGGATTCCCTGTGTCGAACAATGAGGCTGAGTACGAGGTGTTACTAGCCGGACTTAAGAGCGCGCTCCAGTTGCGCGCATCCGAGTTGATGGTTTACAGCGGTTCCCAACTTGTTGTCAACCAAGTGTCTGGGGTCTACAAAGCTAAAGATGACAGAATGACAAAGTATCAAGCTCTGGTAAGAGACCACATCAAGCGATTCCAGGCGATAAGGGTCCAACAAATTGGACGGGAAGAAAACGGCCGTGCGGATAAGTTAGTTGGTCTGGCTTCCATGGTCGACCGAATATCTCCCAATCCTCTCCTGATTGAGTATCTTCCAAGGCCAAGTATAGAGGAACCCGAGCAGACAAAAGTACTCTGCACCGAGCTTGGCCCTTCTTGGATGGATCCGATTATCCTCTTCCTAAAAGAGCGGACCCTTCTGGTCGATAAAAAGGAAGCGCGTAAAGTCCGGGTGAAGTCAAAGCGGTTTTGGCTCTCTCCATCTGGCACTTTATACAAGAAGTCTTTCACCGGTCCTTATCTCAAGTGTGTACACCCAAACAGCGTGGAAGCTTTCCTGTACGAAATTCACGAAGGCATATGTGGCAATCACATCAGGGGCAGATCTTTGGCCTACCGAGCTATCTCACAAGGGTATTGGTGGCCGTGCATGCAAGCGGACGCTCAGAAATATATCCGCAAATGTGAGAAGTGCCAGAAGTTTGCCCATCAAATTCACCAACCGGCCAGAGAACTTTTTCCTCTCACAAGCCCTTGACCTTTTGCTATGTGGGGGCTGGACATAGTGGGACCACTCCCAACGACACCAGGCAACCAGAAGTTCTTCATCGCGGCTACGGACTATTTCACCAAATGGGTTGAAGCTGAGCCCTTAGCGACTATCAAGGAGAAAGACATCAAACGGTTTGTCTGGCAGAATGTGGTAATGCGGTTTGGCGTCCCCAAGATTTTGATTTCTGACAACGGCACCCAATTTGACGGACGCTTATTCAGAGGATTTTGTGAAGAATTGAAGATCGAATTCTACAACTCCACCCTGGCTTACCCGCAGTCCAACGGCCAAGCCGAAGCATTAAATAAGACCGTTCTTGATGGGTTGAAGAAAAGACTTGAGAAAACCAAAGAAAAATGGGCCGAGGAACTCCCAAGTGTCCTTTGGGCATACCGGACGACCCCGAGGCGATCTACCGGGGAAACTCCTTTTGCCTTGGCATATGGCATGGAGGCGGTCATCCCATTGGAAGTTGGCATGCCTACCCTCCGCAGTGAAAGTTTTGAGCCCGAGCTGAACTCTGAAGCCATCGCCCTAGAATTGGACCTAGTGGAAGAGCGCCGAGAAAAGGCTCTAATCCATGTGGCCGCATACTAACAAGAGCTTTCCAGAAAATACAATAAAACGGTGCACCCCAGACCGTTCAAAGTTGGGGATTGGGTTTTAAGAAAGGTGATGGGCAACACACTGGTGTCGAGGGAAGGCAAGCTAGGGGCAAAGTAGGAAGAGCCTTACAAGATAACCGGTTTGGCGGGCAAGGGGACATACCACTTGGAAGATCTGGAAGGAAAAGGCATACCCCGGCCATGGAATGCGGCCAACCTCAAACTATACTATTTTTAGCATTTTACGTTCTTATGTGATTTTTTGTGGAAAGACTTGTTCTCCCCATACTTCTGAATGTAACATGCTTTTTGTCTAGTATAATAGAAGTGACTTATCTTTACTTAAGCATTCTGTTGTTTTCGATGCTTACTTTGAGATTTAAACCGAGATGTTTTGCTCCGGTTAAATAAGTTAAATGAGTGGATTTGCTTGGCTCTGTGATTACAACTGAGATGTTTTACTCCGGCTGAATGAGTTGATGATTTGTTCAACTCCGTGATTACAACCGAGATGTTTTACTCCGGTTGAATGAGTTGATGATTTGCTCAATTCTCTGATTTCAACCGAGATGCTTTATTCCGGCTGAATGAGTTGATGATTTGCTCAACTCTATGATTTCAACCGAGATATTTTATTCCGGTTGAATGAGTTGATGATTTACTCAACTCTTTGTTTTCAACTGAGATGTTTTATTCCGGTTCAATGAGTTGATGATTTGCTCAACACTATGATTTAAACTGAGATGTTTTATTCCGGTTGAATGAGTTGATGATGTACTCAACTCTATGGTCTCAACCGAGATGTTTTATTCCGGTTGAATGAGTTGATGATTTACTCAGCTTCAACCGAGATGTTTTACTCCAGTTAAGTGAGTTGATGATTTGCTCAATTCCATGATTTAGACCAAGATGATTTTGCTCTGGTTAAATGAGTTGATGTTTTATCAACCGAGATGGTTTATCTCGGCTATATGAGTTGATAATTTGCTCAAGGACGAGTTGGTGATTTGCTAAGCCAAGGTGCTTTACCCCAGCTGAAGTTGTTTAGTTTAAACACAGTGCAAACACTTAATGAAATCAGAACTTTTCATTGATGAGGAACAGAATTACATTCGATAGGGCTGGCAGCCCGGTTACATTCTTAAAAATGAAGAAAAAAAAGACAGAACTAAACTAAGGGGGACAGGTCAGCAAATTCATCCCCGGTAGCAGTAGCCTCCAGGTCAACCGTGGTTGTTTTTTCCTGGACTCCGGTCTCCACCTGGCCGGTCTGCATTGGGCGGTTACCTCCCCCGGCGTTTTCCTCGGCTTCCTCCTCGTCGTCTTCCTCGGCCTCAGCCTGCAATGCGTTGAAGACGTCGTTGGCGTATGGCACCATGTATGTCGGAAGGAAGGCAGCTGGGGGAGAGGCAAACACATTGGTTCCAGATCCTTGGCCGAGCTATTTGCAAGCAGCCTTCCAGCCAGCCTTGAAGAAAATATCTTGGGTGGCATAGACTTGCTTCGTGTAGTTTTCCTCGGCCTCCTTGAAACTTACGTTGTTCGCTTCATCCAGTTCATCCTTCTTTGAATTTTTCAACTCCTCCAGCTCGGCCCGGAGAGCGTCCCTCTCTTGCTCGGCGGCTCCAAGCTGGCCGAGCAATCTAGAGTTGTCAAAGTTTGCGATCTCCAAAGAAGCTCTTGATCGCCCCAGCTCGGTTTGAAGGTGCTCAACCTGGCTGGCAGCATCGGTTGCCTTCTGCCGGAGTCTATAAATCTGCTCCATGACCAGATGTTGTTTTCTGGATGGCCTGCAAAGAAGAGTTTTGATTAAAGAAAGGAAACCGAGCAAACACTTGGAAAAATTTGAATAAAAAGTTCGAGATTCTTACCCGGGTCATAGACTTGACCGAGGACTTCACCAGCCGGCTGTCAGGCACGTGGTTGCTGCCGACTACATCGCTTGGCAGAAGCAAGGCTTTGGTTAGGTCAAAGGCGAGTAGATACTCATTGTCCCCTTTAACCGATGCACTGGCCGGGATCTCTTTTTCCCGGTGCTTCAGCTGGGGCTTCCATGGTGGTGTTGGGTCAGTTGTGACTGCCGGTTGCTCGGTGTTCAACTCCGCAACGAGCTCGGCTGAGGGATCGGCGATACGAGGCATTTTCCCAGCTCGGCGGCTTTTTTTGCTTGCCTGCACCGCGGCAGGTGACGCCAATGCGACCACGGTCCCGCTTGGTTGACCGGCAGCAGCTGTGCAGGAGGGAATGCTCGATAGCTCGGTGGATGTAGCAGTGATCAGATTCTTGATGCGGCTTCTTTTGGCCATCTCTTCTGCCTTGGTCAACCGGATAAGGGGCACATCCGGGAGTGTGGGGTCAGGAGGTGGCGACGGCGCTCGAAGGAAGTCTGTCACTCTACTCCTGCGGGGAGCGGAGTATCTGTAGGTCGGTACGTAACCGAGAAGTTCGTCGCAATCCCGGCTACGGTACTAAAGCACGGTTCTGATGGCTGCTTCGTTGGGATAATGGTAGTTGGCTTGCAAAGTTTCGATTGCTGCAAAGAGGAGAAGAAGAAAAGATGTAAGTACAGAGTATAGAAAGAAAGTGATTTGGCCGAGCAGTTATCATGGCTTACATGTTTCGCCGAAATTTTTGCTGATATACCAGCCCGGCACGTCGGCTGTTTCATAATTACCGGACACCCAGAAAAAGTCATCGTCGTGCAAGTCTTTGTCTGGGATACCGGTCACTATTTTCTCCTTGCCCAGTTTGATCTTTAAATAATAGGCAAGGCCGTCGCCTGTATGCCCGAGGGTATATTGGCGGAGTATCTCGGCTAGACCTAAGTTGGTTCCTAGCCGGTTGTTCAGCTCGGCGATTCCGTTTATTATGCGGTAAGTGTTGGTTGAGACTTGGGTTGGTGCTAGCCCGGTGCGCCGCAAGAATTTGCACATTAAGGGGTTAACCGGGAAGCGGAGGCCTCCTTTTATAATGGAAAGCACGGTGAAAGGGCACTGGTCTAATCTGCCCCAGGGGGTTGTGTCCTTGTCATCGAGCTCTAGATGAACCTCGTCCGGGATACCGTATTCTTCTCGGAACGCGGCTAGAGCAACCGGCGTGTCAACCAAGAAGCGGTAGCGCCCCATGTGTAGCCAGCTGGTTTTAGCGCGGCTGTGTTGGTTTATCACAGACTCTTGTTTGATGGCTGCTCAGTCGTTGAGAGCCTCAGTGTTGGTGCGTGGTCCCCTTGGACTCTGCAGGAAAAAGAGGGTGAGTGTAAGTGGGAGCGCGGTCGCGCAAAACGAGCTTGACTTTAGCTCGATCAGATGGAGTGCCAAACCACCTCGGTCACGAAGGTAAATCTAGAAGCTCGGCCGCTCAAGCGGACCAGATGTTAGCCCGGTCGAGCGGTCAAGCCCTCTGCCTACCTCGGTTCCTACAGGAGTTTTTGCAAACTCGCAATTTGCTCGGTTTATGTGTTTTTTGGGATCAAAAGAAGGCCTGGAGCTCTGTCCGCTCCAGATCTTCATGTGTTCATCACTGGAGTTGAAGAACAGCAAAGAGAATAGGGGCAGAAGAGGTTTTTGGGGGGGTTATATCATAAAACCTATGGTTTTTGTGCCCAAGAATGCGAAATACCAAAGGAAAAAGCATTAAAGAAATTGGGAGAACTTACCAGAATGAGGCAGAAGTCGAATCTTGAGCACGAACGCAGTAGGAGGTGTGAATGGAGCTTGGGAGTCGAGGGCAACGATGGTGCTAGATCGTCTGGAATGAAAGAGAGGCAGTAAGAAGAGAATGAAAGAGTGAAGTGGCGTACTTATAGGCGAAAAAGGCCACCAAAATTCTAATATGAAAAGACGTCAGGGTTGGCTGCTCGAGGCTAATAAATGATCGGCGCATGTCCCTATTGACGGCAGCGTCGGTATTGAAGAGACAAGCAGGCGAGTTGAGGCGTCGACCGGGCAAGTCTAGAAACCGAGCATGTCGATTAGCGCGGTTTACAACTTGTAGAGAAAAGACCGGCGGGAAATATACCCCGGTTAGGTCACGTAATCCCAGTCACGCTTTTGCGCGGACGGAATTAAGGGGCAATTGAGAGGGAGATTTATAAGCTAGAATGGGCCATGGTAAAGGCCGGGCAAATTGAGGACCGAGCGCGTTTAGGCCATGATAGCTTGGGCCTGTCCGGAGATGGTTCTGCTCGGTTGAGGCCCAGGGCCATGTTGGGACCAAGCTCCTTGGGCTTGTCCATATGGGGACCGAGCTACTTGAGCTATTCGGCCGAGATGATCCCTGCCATTCGGGATTCCACGGTTCGCGCATGTAGCTCGGCAGGAAGGGCTTCGGTTTACCAGCTTGACCTGTCTTAAGCTCGGTTATGCCGGAATGCAACCGAGCACGGTCGTTATGGAGCTCGACGAGTGGAGCACTCGGACTCGTTATGCAGCACGGTTGTGTGAGACAGAGGTGATGTTGCCGGGCTGCCGAGCTCCCACTAATGTAGTTTGCCGGTTTGGTTAGGTGGTGATTGCTGGATTTGTGCTGACAGATGGGAGAGCAGCTCCACGTGTCAAGAGGCTAATGGAAGCAGATTTGAGTGTAAAAAGTATGTAAGCATGACTGCGCCCCCTATGCTGATGAGGGGAACATCATTTGGTGAGAAAAACCTAAACACTCAACTCTCCTCTCTCTCTCTCTCTATCTATCTGAGTGTGTGCTAACTTGACCGTCGAAGGGGTTTTCCGGCCACACACCGCCGGGTAGCTCACCGCCGTTGTGTTCGCAGGTCGATCGGACAGACAAGGAGCTTGGTAGAAAGGAGTACGGGCTCTGCGGAATATTTGCTCCCTGTACAAGATTAAAACAAATTTCCTGCCCAAAGCAACTTCTTAGCAATTTCCTCGATCATTCACTCCCCATATTCTGGGGTCCAATTTAATGATCAAAACCGTTCATTCTTTAGAGTACATCGAGTAGTATATCAAATTGATCAGACACATCAGTAACCTTTCATCAAAACACATTTGTATTTAATTTTATATTTCAAATTACACTTATTATTCACTTTTTTAAATACAAATATAATTTGATAAAAAGGTTACCGATGTTTGATCAACTTAATTTTTTGCATTTGTACTGTACTTAATATACTTAAAAAGTTAATAGTTTGAATCATCAAAAGGACCATAAAAAATGTGCCCAATAAGCCGTGAAACAGTGGTTGTTGCACATATACATGCCTAGTAAGTCTCTCTATTTCTTATTTTGCATTTATTGAATTCATTAATTATTTTTCATTGCAAGATGAAATATTAATTTATTAGATTAATTAATTAATTATTGAACTGTAGAAATTAATTTGTGTTTATTTTCTTAAAATTCTCGAATGTTAAAATTATTATTTTGAAGCTTTAGTTACCAACCAAGTGTGTAAAAGAGATATTTTAAAAAATCACCTGTGTTTTATTCTATAGACTAGAATAGTTTGAGTGGTGTTGCTTTATAAGCCTATCAATGTGTTTGGTGCTTTCATTTCCTATTTTATATGCTGCTCTCCTAAGCTATGAATACACTAGGCTTGGATGTACTACAAGGCATCGGAGTATGGCCTGTTTGTTTTGAAAGGTAAAATGAAAGGAATTAATAGTGGAGAATTAATAATGAAAGGATTAAATAAAATTGTATTTGTTTTGATGATAGTTGTTAGTGTATGAATTGTTAAATTATTTTTTATATAAAATAATAAAACAAATAAAAAAATATAAAAAATTAAATATTAATATTTTTAAAAAATTCCCAATATATAAAAAAAATAATAAAAAAAAAAATTTCTAATCCCCTCACTGTTTTTCTAATACCACCTACACCTCCTCCATCTATATCCCCTCCTCCATTTTAATCATTTCCCCAACTCTACAAACAAATACAACACTAAATAATCTCACTTCTATCCTAATCCCCTTCCATTTATTACACCTCAAAACAAACGGGACCTATGAGATAAGTTAATAGTTTGGATATTTGACATTCACTTAATGGTTTTATTGTATTCTCAACTATATTCATAGCTTTATTGGAGATGTTGAATATGGTACACGTTATTGTTTAAGTCTACCACTAATTAACTTGGCATAACAATATTTAATTTAAGAGTGTCATTTTTTATTTGATTTCTTAAATTTTATACTTTGATTTAAACATTTTTAATCTTTCAAATTGTTAAAACGTTAAAAAGAGATGTATTTTTTACATTTCACTGTTGTTAAAAGGTTAATATCACTAATTTGTACAAGTTATAACTTTTATAACCATAAATATTAGAGGGTTATTATATATCACCAAAACATTATATTGAAACTATTCACTTCCTATGATTTTTTATTTAATCTGATTAGTTCCATTATTTTTAAAAGGGCAAATTTTACTTTACTCTTTTATAATTTAGCCCATGTATGGATTATCTTCTTGTTACTTAAAAATAATTACATAAACTCTACGTAATTTATAGACTAAAACACATTGTTAATTTTTTCGTCTAATATAACCGGCTATGAGAGTTACTCGCCTATGTGAAGAGTAAGTCTACGTTTAAAATGAAAATACTCCTCATACATCTTCAAATTTTCAATAAAATGCCATTCTCTTTTTTTCTTACTATTATTTCTCTCTCCTCCCGTCCTTACCCATATATCAACCCTCCCCCGTGTGTTTCCCCTTCCTTCTTCTATTAAGAGAAAATAAAATCACCATTTATGTATATAAGCCAAGCACCACCATCAATTTTGATGGAAATCTTATTGCATTTTTGTATTTATTTTAATAAAAGTCATTTCTGTATTCAATTTTAATGGAAAGCAGGATCAAAATTGAAACTATAAATGTATACCTGTATATATCTACATCTACATACGTATATATACAAAGTTACACATACATATATATTGATATATATATATGACAGTAACTAAGTTATCGTTTGGCAAAAAAAATTTAGTTGTGTTTTTGGAGTCGAAACTTTTTTAGTTTGGGACTAAAAAATTCGTTTAGATTGGCTTTTTTAGGTTTTTTTTATTTTTATGAAAGAAAAAATAAAATGATTATGATTTGAATGTAACATTTTATTTTTTGACTTTTTTAACCTATTTTATTTTTTAGTGACTAATTTAATCCCAATTGAAATAGCCAAACCAAACCTAAATAACTGGTGAAGGAATTATTATTAGAGGTAGTCGCGATTTGGTTTTGGATGATTTGCGGATTGGTTTGGACCCGCCTACATGTATGTGGTTTGGGAAAAATTCAACCTGCAACCGCCTGCAGTGCGGGTTGCAGTTTGTGCGGATAGGGTTCGCGAATGGGAGGCCGGTTTGCGGGTTGGACTTTTTTCTTAAAAAATTTATTTTGAAGCCTTTTTTTTTTTCATTTTGTAAATATTTATTTTGGGATCTTTTTCCCCAATTTTCTAAAATGCTCCAACATTAATAATTAATTAATTAAAACTTATATAATTAAAAATACAACAAAATCAATTCCTAACACAAACAAATCATTTAAAATTTTGAACTTTTAAATCAAATTATAAACTAATACAAGCATATCTTTCAAAATCCTAAACTAGATCATCTATCTCATTCACTATCTACTGCCCAACAATACAATTAAATTAAAATCATTCAAAATCCTACGCTTTCCTCAAAGTAATTCTTCATTAACTTTTACATTCATCTAAAATACAATAATAAAATAACAACGGTTTAGGTTTTTAAAAAAAACTAAGTATGGGCGGGTTCTTGTGGGTACGGGTTAAACCCGCAATCCACAATCATGCCATATTCCAAACTGCATCTGCCCACATTGTGTCTGCAAAATCGTCCATTTGTATGCGGATCGGTTCGGGTTAGGCGGATTGTGCGGTTCGGATAATCCTATGCCCAGCCTTAATTATTATCAGTAGTGGTGAAGGAATTAATTGTTACTGGGGATTTGCGAACTAATGGGCGGAGTTATGCAAACCAATGAGGGTTGTGCGAAATAATAGCAGGGGTCTTGCTCGATTGAATTTTTTTATCTATCTAATCTCTCTGTGTAATATGTACAGTACCACTTCTCAATTACCACCATTAACTCAATCAATTCCAAACTCATTACAACCTTCGATGATCTATCGTGGGATTTGGAATGTGGAGAGTTGGCAACAACTTTTCAGGGAGAAAGTGGATGAATGTGAGATATGAAGATTGATTAGCAAGTCTGGGTGGTGGTCAGTGGGATAGGGGGAGTGGCTACGGAAGGTAGAAGAGTTGAGAAGTAGCGACTATGGTGAAGAGATTATGTATATGATGGAACAATCTTCTATGTAACGTAGAAAACTAGAAACAAATTAAACAAAAAATTATAAAATCCTTACAAAATTTAATTATTGAAAATAGATTAGAACTTCAACGATCAAGTCGAATGTGTACTCTGTTCTTAAGAAAAATTCGTTGTCGCAATGGTACTTATAGATTAAAGGCGTTTATCTCCCAAGATACAATGATCAAATCACATATTGAAATAGCACTGCAATTCTACACAGCAAACCCGAACCTATGTTCTATTACTCTCTTTGTTTCTCTCTAAAGCTAATATGAGAAATAATACAATAAATGAGGAAAACCGGATGGAATTGAATGAATAATCCTGGAAATGGGTTACCTTTATATAGGATGTTAGGAATTTATTCAGAATGGTCCGAACCAGTGCAACAATAGAGAAAAGTTGCCATTGAAGACTTTTCATTTTGAACAGAATAGACTGTGACAACCCTCACCTCTTATTAGTGCTAATCTGTGATTAAGCATGATAAGTAACTGTTTAGAATGAAATCCTGATTTGTTTATATGAATGTGTTGCATTAGTTGCATTTCTATCTGTTTGCCGTTAAATGATCTGCTCATGTTTTAAATTCGAACCGCAAATTGAAGGCCTTATCGGCGGCCGAATCAGAAATTGATTAGTGTTATGTGTTAATTAGGATTTATGTGATTTTATGGTAGATTTAATTGGAATTTGATTTGGAATGATTAAATTAGATTAAATAATGTTAAATTACATTAGTTCAAGTAAATTACATGTTTGCCATTAGTGCTTAATGCTAGGCCATGTAATTGATTCATATGTTTGGCACTATCATTTTACCATCTCCCCCATTTCCTAGGCCAAAACCGAGAGAGAGAAAGGGAGAATAGGAGAAAAACTTGAGTTCATCAAAATTGGCTTGGAAAATTAGGAGAATTGAAAGAAATTTGCATATTTGAGCTTCCACATCTTGAATTCAAGGCATAAAGTAGAGAATACACCTTCTTACTTGTAAATTTAAGTTGCTTCTTGCATGGATCATGGAATTTGGAGTTTAAAGTCAAGAATTGGTTTAAAGAGTTGAATTGAGAATTAATTCATGCATGCATGTGTATATTCTTGAATTTTGAGGTTGTCTACATGAGAATTTCTACATGCATGTTCATGTTTTTGTTAAAGTCCATGAATTCACCATGTTTTGGAGTTCAAACTTGCATTTGATTATGTTTTAGAGCATTGGAATTCATAAGAACTCATGCATATTATGTTCTTGTTTAGTTCATGAATGTTTCTTTGAAATTGTGTTCAATTGGCTTACCTTTGGGCTTGATTTTACAAAATTGATCTTCAAAATATGTTGTAGTATGAGTTTTCAAGTGTTTTCCAGAAAATGGGCCCAAAAGGTTGAGTTTTGAAGTGTTGAATGCTTGTTTTGAGCTTGGGAGGCAAATCTGGAAATTCCAGATTTTGGCTTCCATGCTCGAGCAAAGGATTCTACGCTCGAGCGAAGGATTCCACGCTCGAGTGATCATCTTTTGTTCAGAGCTCCGCTCGAGCGAAGGAATGCTGTCTCGAGCGTAGATTGCAAGCTCTCAGGTTTTCTGCGTGTGCAGACGCACGCTCGAGCGAAGGAACCTACGCTCGAGCGAGGACTGTGTCTCACGCTCGAACGAGCATCGAGCGGAGATTTTCAACATCCAGCACTTTTTGCATTTTTACAGACTGCTTGAGCGAGGAAGTCCACGCTCGAGCGAGACCCCTGTTTTCTGAAAAAATTCTAAAAAGTGTTTTAAAGTGCATTTTCGTATCCTCATTCCATCCTAGACATTCCTAGGTCATGTTTAAGGCATCTTAATGAGAATAATGTTTTAGAACCACACCATGTATAAATAAGGGCTAAGTTATTAATCCTGAGTGTGTGTTCATTCTGCAACTGTAGGGTTGGCATCCGAGGACGCTCGTTAGCTTGTCTATAGCCCAGTGCTCTATGAGTAACAATGTTGTAAAGATACGTTCAATTATGATTATTTTCTGAATGATCAACTGTTCTGCTTACTGAAACGCTATTGTTTAATGAATGAATGTTTGTCCTATTTGTAAACTGTATTCATGGCATCTGTAGCAATTTACTGTTACTGTACTGTTATTGCTACTGTCATAGAGATCTCTGTCGGTTCCCATGTTTGGAACCACTACTGTTTACTGTTATGATGGCCATCAACTGATTGTTTGGTCTGTTAAGACCTACTGTACTGTTTTGCTAATGAATGTACCACATATGACTATTACGGTTCCAAATGACTAATTTATTGATGCAATTGACTGTTTTAATTACTGAAAGGACATTTATTCTTAACCCTTTTACGCATATGTTATTCACTGGGCTTTAGCTCACTATTTATATTTATATGTATGTGTCCAGGCACCGGACCGGAGCTAAGAGCGTCGTGTTAAGCTCTTGTTTTGTCAAGCCAACCATTGCGCCTCACTTTGAGGTTCCAAGCCCGTCAAGCTAAGGCTGTTTTGGGGTGTTCTAGATTCCCCATTTTTGTCTCTGTCTTGTACTGACTAAATTAGTTTGATTGTACAGTTATAGTTAGGAATTTGGTCCCTGACATGGATGTTTATGTATATGTCGCATGTACATAGGTTTTGGTTACCAATATGGCATATCTATAAAAGTCTTTTTGCATCCAGATTGTCACAGCTCATTGGACATCTTTTATTTACTGTTTTGGCTTCCGCCAGCCCCTTTACTCTGTATTACTGTCATTACTATTAAGCATGCCTTCGGTAATCACGGATTACTAGCCGGTTGTGATGCTAAACCCATAGGGCTGGGTTTGGGTCGTGACACAGACACACTTACTTGTTCGAAAGGAAGAAGATGGAACACTGGAGGAAAAATTCAAAATTTAATTAATTAATTTAAACAAAAATAATTAAATAAATTTTTTGTAAAAAAATATGTATACAGATATCTTTTGACCAACTCGCCCGCACGTACTACACCTACACTCATGACAATAACCAAACCCGAATCAAAGTGAAACAAGACGGGTAGGCGCGCTTATGTGGTAAACCACACTTTGGCTAAGTCCTCCCACTCTATAAAACTTGGGTGCCCTTAAGGGTCCAAGCCCTACAACAAACTTGGCCTTAATAAACCAAAAGTTTCATTCTCTTTTCCTATGTGGAACAAGACAAAACACTAGCATACAAGAAACCCACCTATATGAACCATTTCCAAATGGCTCATTCCGATGTCGATTTCTCATTCACTCGTAAATGGTTTTAATTGACCAAATACATACCTTTATCTCCACATAGCAACGAACAACTTTGCATTGGACCTGCCAAAAATAATAAGTAAAACCCACTTAATTTTGGCTCCAAAATTGACTGAAACTCATGGTCATAAAACTATTTTCCCAACAATCCCCCATATGAATGAAATTGACGGATAAGAAATGCAACAGCATGATGATTCTAAAGAGAGTACAAAAATCGGAGATATTCTACATAAGATAGGTAGCTTTTGGCTTTGAACCTTCTCTTATGAGACACTATGGAATTTCTGGCTAATCAATGAACATGATGTCTTGAACTGTTCAGTTATTTGTATAAACCAAGACAATAGAGCTCACGCAACACATTTCCAGACATAGTGTAACAACCCTAACCTGTGATTAGCCTATAATCCATTATTAAGAATGCCTAATACGTAATTAAGATGAAATTCTTCATTAATTACATGAGTTATGTGTTAATTGCATCATATCTGTCTGTTATAGAAATATCTGTTCAAAATTCTGTTTGTTTCTGCGAATTGACGGCCTTATCGGTCGTCAAATACGAAATTGATTGAGTCTCTGTGTAATTGAGTATTTTTGGGATTTTATAGTAAGTTTAATTGAAATTCAATTCGGAACGAAATAATTAGAATAAAGTACTTGTAATTAACTAGTTTTAAGCTAAGTTTAATTAAGGCTTATATATACTTTCTAGACTTCATTTTCCTCACCCTTGGACACAAACAAACGTGAGAAAGGGAAAGTGAGTAAGAAATTGATATCAAAAGCATGGAGAAGAGGGAATTGAAAGGAAAGTAGTAGAAGACTTGGAGAATTAAGCTTGAATTCTTTGAATTCACACCTTAGGTATGAACTCCTCCTTTGATTCTTGGAAATAAAGTATATAGGAGGTGAATTCATGAGTCATGTAGGGGTAATTGCACGAAAGTGAAGAGAACAAGTTAGAATCATGGCATCACGGAAGAAATGAGCTAATTACATACATGCATGTATATACCACATCATTTTGAAGTTGTTTCCAAGGAATTCTTACACGCGTGTTCATGTTTTCGTTCTGTTTGAAGAATTCAACATGTTTTTGTACTAAACATCTCATTCCACCAAGATTTGGAAAGTTTGAACTCAAGAAAATACATGCATGTTATGTTTTCAACATTCCAAGCTTGATTTTGAACAATTGACTTGCTTTTAGGCCTTGATTTTGTGAAATAATCTTTAATGCATGATGTATTATAAGTTTACTACTGTTTCCTCAAGTTTTGGCCCAAAAGAACATGTTTTGGTGCAAGAAAAATGGATTTTGAACTTAGAACTGCAATATGGAAATTCCAAAATTTGCATCCTCCGCTCGAGCAGTGAAGTCTACGCTCGAGCGGAGACTGCGAGCCCCCAGAAGTTTTACAGACTTTTGCAGATAGCTCGAGCGTAGGAAGTTGCGCTCGAGCGGAGACCCTGTTTACCCATTCTTGCGCTCAAGCGACGATCGATCGAGTGGAAAAATCATGCAACTAGTACTTTTGCAGACTTTACAGACCGCTCAAGCGACAGAAGTTGCGCTGGAGCAAACTGCCTTGTTTTTGAAATTTTAACTAAGTGTTCTAAAGTACATTTTAGCATCCTCATTGCATCGTAGGCATTCCTAAGCCCTAATTATGACATAATAATGAGGATAAAGATTAGAAACACACCCAGACAAGAAAGAAATAAAGTAAATGAATTCCGAGCATGTGTTTCAATGTGTATCCGTTCTATGTTTGTGTAGGTTGCGTGTCATAAGCTATCTGGTTATCTGCTCTATTTGTTTGTTTTGTTTGCTCTGTCTATTGGAGCCAACTGTCAGTAATAACTTTGTAAAGCTATGTTAAATTATAATTATTTTCAGAATGATAAGATATGAGCTATTTTATGAAATGCTATTTTATGAATAGTGAATGAATGTCCAATTTTATGAAATGTATTCGTTGCGTCATTATCTTCAGATAACATATGTAATCTATTCTATTATGTCCCAATTAAGAGCCAACTGTACTTCTGATGAGCCAACTGTTATGGATCCTTCTGTATACGTCCCACTTATGGGCCAACTGTACGTCTCATGAGCCAACTAAACTGTCTCTGTAAACGTGAGTCAACTGTATGCCTTCAAGGCCGTCCCTTTATGGGTCAACTGTTTCTGTTAGTGCTAATGGATGTACCACATATAATTAACTATAAATTCTAATTATGAATATGATTCTGGTTCCATTTCTGTTATGAATAGTGATTTCTGAACAAGAATATAAATCAATTTCTGATATAAACTGAATTCTATTTTCTGTATCTGTTATGGACATCCTTCATTAAGCCCTTTACTCTGTTATTATTCACTGGACTCCAGCTCACTATATTATTTATGTATGTAGGTGACCAGGCATATGACCAGGCTCAATGAGCCTGAAATTTTGGTTTGTTGGCCAACCTTTGTGTCTCCCGATGAGGTTTCGAAAAGAGTCAAGTGGTCAAGTTTTGTGAACTAAGTTTAAGACTTTGCTTTCTTTTACTAAAATCAGAACAAGTTTCTGTGTATCTGTATACCGGGCTAAGTCCCATTTTGGTTTTATTTGTACATTTGGGTGACGTAAGACTAATGTAATTATAATGTCACATGTGTGTATATAAAGTTTTAAATTTCTATTTGATGTATGTCTGCATAGTTCCATGGACATTGCATTTTGTATAGTTTCTTCTGCTAGCCCCTTAATTATATGTTATTATGTACGAAAGCCTTTGGTAATTCAATGATTATTGGTCGGTTACGACGCTAAACCTATAGGGGCGGATTTGGGTCGTGACACATAGTTTGATTCTCATAATTGTGTTCATTTTGGCCCAAAACAACCTGGTATTTTATGAGTGTGCTCTAGAGAATTTTAGCCTTAAAATTCTCATAAAACCGACCTAGTTCACACTCATATAGGTGATTCTTACGAAAAGTATCCTACTATACTCCACTAATGTTTTGAAACCTGGGTTGTTGATCAAATTGAAAAAGTGACCGAGTCATGGGTCACTGGTTCAACCGTCAGGTGAACCAGAATCAAACCATGATGTCATAATTACCTAATAAATATATTCATAATTATTTTTAAATAACAAAAATAAGAATTAAAATACGTTCATTCAAAAAAAATTATATTTTAAGATATATGTAATTTATATAAATATGTTTACCAAATATATATTTATGCATTCATTTCTATATTAATATTTTTTGTAAACATATTAATTGTAATAATATTTGAGAGGAAACTAGTTGAATACAATAAATAATTTACATTCGCTATATATATCAAAAGAGCTAAGCTGGTTTAGTGGAAAAGTACATACTCCTCATGCGTGAGGTGCTGTGATTGAGTCTTCTACACAACTGTTTTCAATTCCTAACAAGTCTAGTCAGTCTGTTGCATCGGGATTCGATTTAGCGAGTAATCCGGTTAAACCGATGGTTTTATCGATTTTGTTGAAAGAAGCCGGTTTTCCAATTGAAACGGGTTTAAGGGTGCACCTGGACCGGCACCTGGGCCGACCAACAAGTCAACTATTGAACCGGCCAGTCTGGTCCGATTTTGAAAACATTGTTCCTAGATATAAGAATCATTAAAAGCATAGCTTACCTTAACACGCTACAAATATCATTATTTCATCATAGAAATGGGTAGGAGTTTGACTCAGCAGTGATCCTTATGAATCACACACAACTTGGTTGTTCCTTTGAACTTGAATCTTGGGATCTTCAATCAAATTGGTTGGGTTGACATTGTGGTAACTCTTAGTTAATAAGCTTAAGCCCTATTTCCCCTAATGAATTCTCAATTACCTCTCTTGCTAACTCTTTGGTTAGTGAATCTGTTATATTGTCATTAGACTTTATATATTCAATATAAATGATTTCATTGGAGAGTAGTTGTCAAATAGTGTTATGTCAACGAATGTGTCGTGATTTGTCGCTATTCATATGACTATGTGCTCTACCTATTGTTGAGTGATTATCACAATATATGCATATAGCAGGTACAAGTTTCAACAATATTGGAATATCCTCTAGAAACTAACGAAGCCATTTTGCTTCTTCTCCAACTTTATCTAAAACTATAAATTTTGTTTCCGTAGTAGACTTGATGATGCAAGTCTGTTTGGAAGATTTTCAGGACACAGCCACACCTTCAAATTTAAAGACATATCCACTTAGGAATTTTGAGTTTCTAGTGTCTGATATGCAGTTTGCATCACAATATCCTTCCAGTACTACTAGATAACGAGTATAGTATAGCCCAATGTTACGAGTAAAATTGAGATATCTAAGAACCTTTATAATTGCTTTCCAGTATTTTACCCATTGGTTACTTATATACCTATTTAATTTACTTACTGCATATATCGGGGAGAATGTAGTTCATTAAGTACATTAAGCTACTAATAATTTGGGCATACTCTAATTGATAAACACTTTCTTGTACATTCTTAGATAATAACAAATTTATATCTACAGGTGTTCTAGCAAAATGATCATCATCTTTACTGAATTTCTGAAGTATTTTCCCAATGTAATAAGACAAGGTATATCCTTCTAATATTTTGATAATTTTCATACGAAGTATAACATCTGTAATACCCATATCCTTCATGTCAAAATGTTTATTCAACATTTTCTTGGTAGTTTTAATCATGTCGTTATTGTTACCAATAATGAGCAAATCATCAACATAAAGGCATATCATGACATATCCTTTGTATGTGCTCTTGATATAGACCCATTCGTCACATTCATTTATTTTGAATCCATTTGACATCTTTGCATTGTCAAATTTCTCATGTCACTGCTTTGATGCTTGCTTTAAACAATATAATGATTTAACAAGTTTGTATACTTTTTTTTTTTCCTAGAATACAAAATACCTTTGGTTATTCCATGTAAATTAATTCATTATTTAAGAAAGCTATTCTTACATCTATTTGATGAATTTCAAGATTTCAAGATTATGCAATTGCAATTGCAATCAGCATTCTAATTGATGTTATTCTAGTAACTATTGAATACGTATCAAAGTAATCAAGATCTTTTTTGTTTGTATCCATTTGTATCCAAGAGGTTTGCATCATGGTGGCAGATCCATGAGTTCCCATGTGTAGTTTTGCAAGATAAATTCAACTTCACTATTTGTAGCTTCTTCTCATAAAGGAGTTTCAGGAGTGGACATTTATTCTTAAAAGTTGAAGGCTCATTTTTTAACAAAAATGTTAGGAAATATGGACCCAATGATTTTGAGGTTCTTTTGATTTAACTCTTGTTCTTGTAATTGATTTTATTGTTGATCACAGAGTCAAAAGCTCTTTTGTTAGTGCTAATCTCTTGTTGACTTTTGTTAGGAAAAACAAGTTCAAAAAACGATGCATTCCTAGATTCGATAATAGTATTTACACTCATTTTTGAATGTTTTGATTTATGAAACAAGAACCGATACACACTACTATTATTAGCATAACTGATGAATATGCAATCAACTATTTTTTTATCTATCTTAGTCTTTTGGGACTAGAAATAGTCACTTTAGCTAAACAATCCCATACTTTCAAGTATTTGTATGATGGTACTCTCCCATGGCACATTTCATAATATGTTTGATTTACTTTCTTTTAGGGTAATTTATTAAGAATATAATTAGCAAAAAGTATTTATTCTCCCTACAAGTTCTGAGGTAATGAAGAACTTATCAACATGATATTCATCATTTCTTTTAAAGTCTGATTTTTCCTTTTATCAATGCCATTTTACTGAGGTGAGTAAGGAGCGGTGATTTGATAAATTAGTCCATGTTGTTTATAAAATTCACCAAAAGGTGATTCATATTCACTACTTCTATCACTTATTAGAATTTTAATTTTTCTTACCAAGTTGATGTAACGCTCCAAATTTTATTACCCGAATAACGTTACCAAATACCTTATTAAGTCCATTTTCCATAACATGAATGCGGAAGTGATAGAAATAATGGATAAACAGTAATAGTCATACGATGATGAAACATTTATACAATTGGTTATAATGCCCTTAGAATTACATTGAAGAAAATAAACAAAATGGATTTACCCTCTATATACAACATGGCATTCAACCAACAAATCATAGGCCCCATGGCCAACAGTTAATATGGTCTTTACTCCAAAGAAATCTCGTAAGCATGTACCTAAAAAATATTCAATAACATGGGATGAACATATACTCCAGTAAGAATTCTAATGACTCTAAACAATGACATCATATGGATAGATATGATCATGAATACTCCACATTATAATATATATACATAATGTGACTAACAAAATAAACATACTGTAGACATCTCATTTTTGACCTACCTTAAGACCTGGGCGCTCTATGAAAAGCTCCCTATGAAGAAATCAGAGATTGCTTCAAGTAACAAGTCAGGGATGAAGAGTGGCAAACCTTTTCTACACCCATTTTGGCCAAAAGAAGTTTCAGACTCTTAAATCTATTTTTTTCAAGGCAATTGGCACTATTTCATTCATTTTGATTGTTCTTAGCGGTATAATTTCCAAAAAATGTTTAGTCCGCCTTCCAAGAAAGAAACAGCTTAGAAAGCCATAATGAATGAAAAAGATAAGGGAAACCTTCCAAGAAACTCAACCAAATAAGACTAGACCGGCCAGACACTTTTTTAAAACCATGCGCCAGACAACTTTAACTTGGCGTCGTGTGTAAGAGTTTGGTGACACATGATCGGACCATTTGTGCATTGACAGACAACTTTCTAAGGAAATACGTTGGACTACATCTTCACGGTCGGACAAGTCTTATCCGGTGCATCCGGTTTTGACGCTAACAAACAACTTTCTTGTGAGGTGTCCCAAGAATGTTAGAATATGCCATTTGGATCTTAAGGGATCTAGAGGCATATTCCAAGCTTCCCAAGCCTATAAAACCTACTATTTTTGGAGAATTAAGGGTTCTTGGTTACTAGTTCCAAAAATTTTAATACCTAAGAGACTCAACCTTTGAGATAATGACTTAGTTAATTTAAACAATTTATTAACTTGAGTAGGATTTGGACATTGGAATTGATATACTTTAACCATCTTCTTCATCCCTGTGCTTGGAGACTTGGACTAGAAAGAGCTTGGACAAGAGTTTGTGACTAGCTTGGGCTCTATCTCTTCTGGTTAAGAGGTAATCCGTACTTCTATTCTTAAATTTCTGGCAATTCCATCTTTATTCTTGTCTTTTTTGAGTTTTCTTAAGATCTTGAAATCATTGTTGGGTTGTTGTTGATAATATAGTTGGATTCTCTTTTCTTCTCTCATTTATGTAGTTAGTAGAGGCCTATTTAGTGACTTTGGCCAAGTCTGGGTTAGAAACCCAGGCAAGATTTCCTTTATGAGAAGAGACATGTTTCTCTCATTTGGAACCCATTTTACATGGATTTGAGTGGCTCATACTCAGTTTTATTAGTAGAAGAAAGAGAACCTTTCTCTTCTCATTAGAGTATTCTTTTTTTCTATTATTTTGATAGATCATTTATAATGTAGAAGCCTAGGCACGGTTTTCTCCTTGAAGATAGATTAAATCTTCTCTCTCATCACTATATTTCATAGACTTGGGTAGCTTATATCTATTTTCATGTGTTTGAAAGTGAGAATCTCTCTATCCTCGTTGGGGTTCTCTTTATTTCATCTTATTGCATTTTCTTAGTTGTTATTCGTTATATCTGTCGTGTTCATTGGAATGAGTTATATTTCTCTCTACCCTTACTCTCTCTCATCTTTACATTTGTGTTTTACTTGGATTATATTTCAGTTTCATGGCATTCATAGCCTTGGTCTAAAATCATGCATCTGATCTCGAACCATCATATTTTGATAGTTATGTGTTGTGTAGCTTCAATGATTCACATGCCATCTTATTAGAATCCGAGCTTCTAGGACCCATTGTGTGCGAATCTTGCATTAGCTATCAAATATAAGATCATGCATACTTCTAATTAGCTCTTGGTGCGCTTGGTTGGAGTACTTGGTGAGTAATCTTTTATCTTCATTTGCTTATTATTTAGTTTGGTATCTAGGATCATTCATTATTTTTCTAACCCTTTATACTTAACTTGGTGCGAATGAGTACTAGGTAAGCTTCTTTCATCTTTGCATTGTGTTTGTGCATGTTTCTCTTATTATGTCTAGCATTCTACCATATGGCTACTTGCTTACTTGAGGTATCTCTTTGATTGCCCATGGAAGGAGATTATTTTGCTTAAGTTAGGATGCTCTTGATTTCCATGCATGTGAATTCATCTTTTCCTTTGAGTTGCACATTTTCAAACTCTTTTCTAAAAACACATGAGATCAAAGCATTCCAAAGTAAGTGATTTAGTCTATACTTGTTTGTTTCACATGGTAATTTTAGCATTAATAATCCGAACATGAAAATATCTTTGTAATGAATCTCATGTTGTGAATTAGTAGAGGTCGATCTTTGATTGGGTGGGGGGAGTGCTCAATTTGTGACCTTCCCTCCTCGTACCTAAGTTCTCAAGCCGAGACACTTTGGTTGTGATGAACAGTGGCCTTTGGCACGAGTAATGGGTTTTCTAATTTTCCCAAAAGATTAGGTAACGACTCTAAGTTTGATGATGTAGTCCATTTTTGGCATTTCTTGTGATTAGCGGATTTTCTATGAATTAGCCAAATTTGGACTCTCATTCTGTTTCAAGAAAACCATTCTTTAATAATTTTAAGAAAACCATTCTTCTCTTAACAATTCCAAATTTTTGTTTCAAAAGTGCTTATCAACTACAGTTATTTCCGAAAGAAAATCCACCCTACTAGTACGTCAAACATCTACATCAACCTATTATTGAACATAGTCTAACATTTATCGATTCATGAACACGAAGAGTCAATTGGAATCTCATACATTTCCGTCAAGTACAAGTATTACAACATGTATACACATATACTAACTACAAAGCAGTAAACACACAAACATCCCGTGGTCTTGCCAAGCCCCACATAACAACCGTGATCTTGCCAAGCCCAACATCACAACCATCAGCCTGCTTTACTGGGTGCTAACCAGATGGAACACATTACTTCTATATAGCACATTAGCCCGCTTTATTGGTTCCTAACCAAAATGAATGTGTTACCTCAATATAGCACAATCATATCCAACATATTAAATTTCCACTTCATTCTAGATTATACAATTAATCTACAATACAAAACACATGTGCTCTATTCAACAACAATCAATATCATCCTCCACCAATGGCCAAAAACAAAACTCTAAACAACGTAATTCTTGTAAAAACACATACTCAACAACAATAACCTGCTTCTCTAAAAAAATAAAAATAATCAATAATGTCTATCCCAACGTGTAAACCCATTTCCATTTCTCAATTTATCTAAACATGCATAATCCTTTCTCTAACTGTCACACAAAAAAAAAAAAAAAAAACCCATTATTACCAATCTTCAACAATTACTCGCTAACCAATTCATCAAAACCATCTAACAATACCCTTTTTAACCATCATACTCCCAATTCATTAATGACAACATGTGTATTAACAATTACACAACACTAGTTATTTCCAATTATATTACATCCTTGATAAAAATTAGAGCTTTCAACTCCAACATCCTAAGCATGCTCAACTAACACAAAATTTTCACGATTAACCACTAGCATAAAATTAAACTCAAAAAGTTCAAAACCCTATCTCTCATACATATGCTTTTAGAAATCTCATACAAAAATCATGATTTTAATTCAATAAAAAATACCACTTATCTATCTATAGTGAGGTATTGAAAAGAATAAAAAAAATTCCAACCTCTTGAAGCGAAGAGGAGAAACCCAAAAATCCACTAGCGACAAAAACAAGGTTCAACCAGATCAAAAAAAAGCCCCGACGCGCTTGGTGAGATTTTAACTCTAAGTATATGAATCAAAGGCCTAAATAGCTTGGAAGCTCGGCCATGGTAGAAAGACAGAGAAGAGAAAAAATAAATCCAAAAAAAGTAGGTTTTCACGCGCTCTTAGGTCTTAAATATACAGATCATCACGGGCATGGTCAATCCCATCGCAAGCGCGACTAACACAGTTGTGGGTACAACCAAAGCTTTGCTGGCGTGATCATGCTATTCGCATGCAGTGCTCGCAGGCACTAGGGATTCTGCAGACAAAGTACTAGGAAGTGTTTATGGTCACGAGCGCGACCTACAAGACTGCGGGTGTAAACAAGCCCAAGCAGAAATACTGTTTGGCTGTTCCGAAGCCATTTCAAGGCATTCTAAAGTCCAGTCTCAACAAGGTAAAGTCAAAGTCAACCAAAATAATCACACGCTCCAACTAAAAAGGCTAAAAAGGTCAGGTTTTAACCCGGGCCACTACAATATCCACCCACTTAGGAAATTTGTCCTCGAAATTAAGGCTACACGAAGGTTCAAGGTAAGACAATCCCAAGAAGACCACAAGCACCAATTCAAGGTTTAAATCCACACTTGGGATAATTTTTCCGGATTCTAGTTTCTCATCCCAGTGCTCCAAAGACATCTGAGTAACATAAATAACAAGATAACGCAAAGATGAGTCACTAACACCTCTGCGACCCACAAGAACTCACCGGGGTCTATAAGACTAGTGAACAATAATATTTTACTTTACAATTAAATTTGATATTGACGATCTCAGATTTGTGAGAAAAAGGCCACCAATATTTTCCATTCTCTCTTTATAGAGAACAATAAAATTTTACTCTGGTCTCAGATATAAAACTGGCGATCTCAGATTTGTGAGAAGAAAGCTACTAGAGTTGTCCATTCTTACTCTATAGTGGATAGTAAAATTTTACTGTCTACACAAAATAATATTTTACTTGTTACAACGGCTATAAATTCAAATGGATAGTTCAAAAGGTTCAAAAGGTTAGTGGAAGATATTCAAATTAGTAATGATGGAGTACAACGGCTATAAATTCAAATGAATAGGTCAAAAGGTTCAAAAGGTTCAAGTGGAAGATATTCAAATTAGTAATGATGACTACAACGGCTATAAACGGTTATAATTTTCATTATATATACCAAAGCCTCTAATGTAAAACAAGTTACAAAAAAAACCTGAAAATATTCTTTGATCTATAATCACTCATATCTATTCTCTGAAAAATAATCTGAGAAGTATTCTTCAATTTTTGTTTACATCCTCTCTCAGAAATTATACACTGAGCCTTATAGCTTTAAGCACATCTTTCTTGTGTGAGGTTTACAGAAAAACCAAAGCTTCATTTTTATATCTATCTTTGAGAGATAATTCTTGTAGCTTTCTGTGAAAGTAAAAACACCTTCTTTTCAACCTTGTAAGAGTGTAGTACACTCAGTGTTCTTGACTTAGAAAGTCTGTGTAAAATCCGTAGAGGATTGCTCCATTTGTAAAGAGATTGCTAGCACCCCCGTGAAGCTAGAGCATAGTGGAAAATCTCAAGTGAAGCTTGAGGAGTGGACGTAGGCCGAGTTGAAGCCGAACCACTATAAATTTGTTTGCCTCTCTCTCCCTTATTTCTTTATTTTATTTAAATTGTTGTAGCTATATTTCACATTTTCACTAAGTTAAAATCATTAACTGACATAGTTGTTAGAACACTTGTTTTAATTATTTTTATTTCATTAACTATATTTATCTATTGTGCTAGTCATGATTTTTATTAGGGTATTATTAATTTTTAATTGTAAAAACCTAATTTACCCCTCCTTTTAGGTTGTCTTTTGGGTAACAATTGGTATCAGAGCCTGACTCTTGTTTTAGATTTAACCATCTAGGAGTTTCGATCCATGACAACCTTAGCTGAAGGACAAGCCACAAATAGGCCACCACTGTTTGACGGAAACAACTATAGTCATTGGAAGGATAAGATGACTCTATACCTACAAACCACTGATTATGCCATGTGGATTATTGTCACCAAAGGTTCAAAAATTCCTACCAAATTAGTTGACAATATTAGTGTACCTAAAACTGAAGATGAATGTGATGAGAGAGATCATAAATTATTGCAAGCCAATGCTAAAACCAAACTCACCCTTGTTTGTAGATTAGACTCTAAGGAGTATAATAGAATTTCAAGTTGTGATTTGGCAAAAGAAATTTGGGACAAACTTAAGGTAACGTATGAAGGTACAAACCAAGTAAAGGAATCTCGTATTGATATGCTTGTTCATAGTTATGAATTGTTTAAAATGAACTCTGATGAATCTATTTCAAGTATGTTTACTAGATTTACTGAAATTATAAACTCTTTGAAATCTCTTGGCAAAACTTATATTAACAGTGAGTTGATAAGAAAAACTCTTAGGTGTTTACCAAAGAATTGGGAAGCAAAGGTGACCGCCATTATAGAAGCCAAAGATCTCTCCACACTTGGATCGGATGAGCTTATGGGTTCCCTTATGAGTCATGAGATCACCATGAAAGGACATGAGGATGTTGAAAACAAAAAGAAAAGTGGAATTGCATTCAAAGCCGCATCAAATGAAGAAGAACATGAAAACTCCAGTGAGGATGAAAGCTACGCCATTTTTAGTAGAAATCTCAAAAAGCACTTCAAGAAAAACAATCATGGAGGAAGAAGACCTTTCAAGAAATAGTACAACAAAGATAACAAGAAAAAGCCTATTATTTTCTATGAGTGCAAAAATCCTAGACATATGAAGATGGATTGTCCAAAATTGAAGAATCATGGAAAAGACTACAAAAGAAACAAAAAGGCCATGGTAACAACTTGGGGAGAAAGTGAAGATGAAAGCTCAAGTGATGAAATTGAAAATGAAGTAGCCAACTTATGTCTTATGGCTCTTGAAGATGAAGACTCTACTCAAAATGAGGTAACTATCTTTATGAAGAACTTGAAAGTGCATTTAATGAACTATCAAATGAATTTAGAAAAGTTTGTGCCAAAAATAATATGTTAAAGAAATCTGTTGCATCTTTATCTATTAATGTAGAAGAATTAAAGAAAGAAAAAATTATTTTGAAAAATGATTTTGATACTATCTCTAATGAGAAAACTACTTTAAAAAACAATGTTGATGATTTAACAAAAACACTTGAAAATTTTGTAAAAGGTAGAGATAATCTCAACATGCTTCTTGAAAATCAAAGATGTGTTTTTGATAAAACGGGCATTGGATATGATCCTATTAAGAAACAAAAGAATCTCAATACAATTTTTGAAAAGGCACCTCTCATGACACACCCTCATATTACTTGTTATTATTGTAGAAAGAAATGCCATTATATATCTTATTGTCCATTCAAAAAGAATATGAACATGGGAATTAAAAAGATTTGGATTATTAAGGGATCTAACAAAATTAACCAAGAAGGACCCAAGAAACTATGGGTACCAAAAACCAACACTTGATTGTCATCTTGTAGGTTTGCTTTAAGTCTAAATCTAAAGAAGGAAAGTGGTACCTTGATAGTGGATGTTCCAGACACATGACCGGAGATAAATCATTCTTTACTAAGTTATCATCGAAAGATAGAGGATTTGTTACTTTTGGAGACAACAAGAAAGGAAAAATCATCGGTATTGGTAGCATCAGTATTTCTCCTAACCCTTCTATTGAAAATGTTTTACTTGTTGATGGATTTAAGCATAACCTACTTAGTATTAGTCAATTATGTGATAAAGGTAATCGAGTTATTTTTGATAAATCACATTGCACAATTGAAAGCACAAATGATCATAACGCTTTATTTATTGGTAATCGCCATGATAATGTTTATGCTTTTCATCTTAATGATCTCTATGTTAGTGATGTTAAATGTTTATATGTTAATAATGAAAATAGTTGGTTATGGCATAGAAGACTTGGTCATGCTCATATGGATTTAATTGCTAAATTTTTTAGAAAGGATTTGGTCATTGGACTTCTAAAAATTAAATTTGAAAAAGATCATCTTTGTAGTGCTTGTCAACAAGGAAAACAAACTAAAACATTATTTAAATCAAAATCTCATATTTTCACAACTAGACCTTTACAACTATTGCATATGAATTTATTTGGTCCCTCAAGGACATCTAGTCTAGGTGGTAAATGTTATTGTCTTATTATTGTTGATGATTATTCAAGATTTACATAGGTTATATTTTTAGTACATAAAGATGAAACATTTTCTTATTTCACAAAACTCTGTCATAGAATTCAAAATGAAAAAGGCTTTCTGATTAC
>JAXFYN010000972.1:0-68479 GCA_036172215.1 Camellia granthamiana
GTTTTGTGCAGTTGACACTCGCGCTATTTTGCGCGTCGCACTGTTTTGTGCAGTTTATCACTCCCGCTATTTTGCACGTCGCACTGTTTTGTGCAGTTGACACTCGCGCTATTTTGCGCGTCGCACTGTTTTGTGCGGTTTATCACTCGAGCTATTTTGCGCGTCGCAGTGTTTTGTGCAGTTCACACTCGCGATATTTTGCGCGTCGCACGGTTTTGTGCAGTTCACACTCGCGCTATTTTGCGCGTCGCACTGTTTTGTGCAGTTCACACTCGCGCTATTTTGCGCGTCGCGCTGTTTTTTGCAGTTCACACTCGCGCTATTTTGCGCGTCGCCCTGTTTTGTGCAGTTTATCACTCGAGCTATTTTGCGCGTCGCCCTGTTTTGTGCAGTTGACACTCGCGCTATTTTGCGCGTCGCACTGTTTTGTGCAGTTCACACTCGCGCTATTTTGCGCGTCGCACTGTTTTGTGCAGTTTATCACTCGAGTTATTTTGCGCGTCGCACTGTTTTGTGCAGTTCACACTCGCGCTATTTTGCGCGTTGCACTGTTTTGTGCAGTTCACACTCGCGCTATTTTGCGCGTCGCACTGTTTTGTGCAGTTCACACTCGCGCTATTTTGCGGGTCGCACTGTTTTGTGCAGTTCACACTCGCGCTATTTTGCGCGTCGCACTGTTTTGTGCAGTTTATCACTCCCGCTATTTTGCGTGTCACACTGTTTTGTGCAGTTGACACTCGCGATATTTTGCGCGTCGCACTGTTTTGTGCAGTTTATCACTCGAGCTATTTTGCGCGTCGCACTGTTTTGTGCAGTTGACACTCGCGCTATTTTGCGCGTCGCACTGTTTTGTGCAGTTCACACTCGCGCTATTTTGCGCGTCGCACTGTTTTGTGCAGTTCACACTCGCGCTATTTTGCGCGTCGCACTGTTTTGTGCAGTTTATCACTCCCGCTATTTTGCGCGTCGCACTGTTTTGTGCAGTTGACACTCGCGCTATTTTGCGCGTCGCACTGTTTTGTGCAGTTTATCACTCGAGCTATTTTGCGCGTCGCAGTGTTTTGTGCAGTTCACACTCGCGCTATTTTGCGCGTCGCACTGTTTTGTGCAGTTGACACTCGCGCTATTTTGCGCGTCGCACTGTTTTGTGTAGTTGACACTCGCGCTATTTTGCTCGTCGCACTGTTTTGTGCAGTTTATCACTCCCGCTATTTTGCGTGTCGCACTGTTTTGTGCGTCGCACACTCGCGCTATTTTGCGCGTCGCACTGTTTTGTGCAGTTCACACTCGCGCTATTTTGCGCGTCGCACTGTTTTGTGCAGTTCACACTCGCGCTATTTTGCGCGTCGCACTGTTTTGTGCAGTTTATCACTCCCGCTATTTTGCGCGTCGCACTGTTTTGTGCAGTTCACACTCGCGCTATTTTGCGGGTCGCACTGTTTTGTGCAGTTCACACTCGCGCTATTTTGCGCGTCGCACTGTTTTGTTCAGTTTATCACTCCCGCTATTTTGCGCGTCGCGATGTTTTGTGCAGTTGACACTCGCGCTATTTTGCGCGTCGCACTGTTTTGTGCAGTTTATCACTCGAGCTATTTTGCGCGTCGCACTGTTTTGTGCAGTTGACACTCGCGCTATTTTGCGCGTCGCACTGTTTTGTGCAGTTCACACTCGTCGCTATTTTGCGCGTCGCACTGTTTTGTGCAGTTCACACTCGCGCTATTTTGCGCGTCGCACTGTTTTGTGCAGTTTATCACTCCCGCTATTTTGCGCGTCGCACTGTTTTGTGCAGTTGACACTCGCGCTATTTTGCGCGTCGCACTGTTTTGTGCAGTTTATCACTCGAGCTATTTTGCGCGTCGCACTGTTTTGTGCAGTTCACACTCGCGCTATTTTGCGCGTCGCACTCGCGCTATTTTGCGCGTCGCACTGTTTTGTGCAGTTTATCACTCCCGCTATTTTGCACGTCGCACTGTTTTGTGTAGTTGACACTCGCGCTATTTTGCGCGTCGCACTGTTTTGTGCAGTTTATCACTCGAGCTATTTTGCGCGTCGCACTGTTTTGTGCAGTTTATCACACCCGCTATTTTGCGCGTCGCACTGTTTTGTGCAGTTGACACTCGCGCTATTTTGCGCGTCGCACTGTTTTGTGCAGTTTATCACTCGAGCTATTTTGCGCGTCGCAGTGTTTTGTGCAGTTCACACTCGCGCTATTTTGCGCGTCGCACGGTTTTGTGCAGTTCACACTCGCGCTATTTTGCGCGTCGCACTGTTTTGTGCAGTTCACACTCGCGCTGTTTTGCGCGTCGCGCTGTTTTGTGCAGTTCACACTCGCGCTATTTTGCGCGTCGCCCTGTTTTGTGCAGTTTATCACTCGAGCTATTTTGCGCGTCGCACTGTTTTGTGCAGTTGACACTCGCGCTATATTGCGCGTCGCACTGTTTTGTGCAGTTCACACTCGCGCTATTTTGCGCGTCGCACTGTTTTGTGCAGTTTATCACTCGAGCTATTTTGCGCGTCGCACTGTTTTGTGCAGTTTATCACTCCCGCTATTTTGCACGTCGCACTGTTTTGTGCAGTTGACACTCGCGCTATTTTGCGCGTCGCACTGTTTTGTGCGGTTTATCACTCGAGCTATTTTGCGCGTCGCAGTGTTTTGTGCAGTTCACACTCGCGCTATTTTGCGCGTCGCACGGTTTTGTGCAGTTCACACTCGCGCTATTTTGCGCGTCGCACTGTTTTGTGCAGTTCACACTCGCGCTATTTTGTGCGTCGCGCTGTTTTGTGCAGTTCACACTCGCGCTATTTTGCGCGTCGCCCTGTTTTGTGCAGTTTATCACTCGAGCTATTTTGCGCGTCGCACTGTTTTGTGCAGTTGACACTCGCGCTATTTTGCGCGTCGCACTGTTTTGTGCAGTTCACACTCGCGCTATTTTGCGCGTCGCACTGTTTTGTGCAGTTTATCACTCGAGTTATTTTGCGCGTCGCACTGTTTTGTGCAGTTCACACTCGCGCTATTTTGCGCGTCGCACTGTTTTGTGCAGTTCACACTCGCGCTATTTTGCGGGTCGCACTGTTTTGTGCAGTTCACACTCGCGCTATTTTGCGCGTCGCACTGTTTTGTGCAGTTTATCACTCCCGCTATTTTGCGTGTCGCACTGTTTTGTGCAGTTGACACTCGCGCTATTTTGCGCGTCGCACTGTTTTGTGCAGTTTATCACTCGAGCTATTTTGCGCGTCGCACTGTTTTGTGCAGTTGACACTCGCGCTATTTTGCGCGTCGCACTGTTTTGTGCAGTTCACACTCGCGCTATTTTGCGCGTCGCACTGTTTTGTGCAGTTCACACTCGCGCTATTTTGCGCGTCGCACTGTTTTGTGCAGTTTATCACTCCCGCTATTTTGCGCGTCGCACTGTTTTGTGCAGTTGACACTCGCGCTATTTTGCGCGTCGCACTGTTTTGTGCAGTTTATCACTCGAGCTATTTTGCGCGTCGCAGTGTTTTGTGCAGTTCACACTCGCGCTATTTTGCGCGTCGCACTGTTTTGTGCAGTTGACACTCGCGCTATTTTGCGCGTCGCACTGTTTTGTGTAGTTGACACTCGCGCTATTTTGCTCGTCGCACTGTTTTGTGCAGTTTATCACTCCCGCTATTTTGCGTGTCGCACTGTTTTGTGCGTCGCACACTCGCGCTATTTTGCGCGTCGCACTGTTTTGTGCAGTTCACACTCGCGCTATTTTGCGCGTCGCACTGTTTTGTGCAGTTCACACTCGCGCTATTTTGCTCGTCGCACTGTTTTGTGCAGTTTATCACTCCCGCTATTTTGCGCGTCGCACTGTTTTGTGCAGTTCACACTCGCGCTATTTTGCGGGTCGCACTGTTTTGTGCAGTTCACACTCGCGCTATTTTGCGCGTCGCACTGTTTTGTTCAGTTTATCACTCCCGCTATTTTGCGCGTCGCGATGTTTTGTGCAGTTGACACTCGCGCTATTTTGCGCGTCGCACTGTTTTGTGCAGTTTATCACTCGAGCTATTTTGCGCGTCGCACTGTTTTGTGCAGTTGACACTCGCGCTATTTTGCGCGTCGCACTGTTTTGTGCAGTTCACACTCGCGCTATTTTGCGCGTCGCACTGTTTTGTGCAGTTCACACTCGCGCTATTTTGCGCGTCGCACTGTTTTGTGCAGTTTATCACTCCCGCTATTTTGCGCGTCGCACTGTTTTGTGCAGTTGACACTCGCGCTATTTTGCGCGTCGCACTGTTTTGTGCAGTTTATCACTCGAGCTATTTTGCGCGTCGCACTGTTTTGTGCAGTTCACACTCGCGCTATTTTGCGCGTCGCACTCGCGCTATTTTGCGCGTCGCACTGTTTTGTGCAGTTTATCACTCCCGCTATTTTGCACGTCGCACTGTTTTGTGTAGTTGACACTCGCGCTATTTTGCGCGTCGCACTGTTTTGTGCAGTTTATCACTCGAGCTATTTTGCGCGTCGCACTGTTTTGTGCAGTTTATCACACCCGCTATTTTGCGCGTCGCACTGTTTTGTGCAGTTGACACTCGCGCTATTTTGCGCGTCGCACTGTTTTGTGCAGTTTATCACTCGAGCTATTTTGCGCGTCGCAGTGTTTTGTGCAGTTCACACTCGCGCTATTTTGCGCGTCGCACGGTTTTGTGCAGTTCACACTCGCGCTATTTTGCGCGTCGCACTGTTTTGTGCAGTTCACACTCGCGCTGTTTTGCGCGTCGCGCTGTTTTGTGCAGTTCACACTCGCGCTATTTTGCGCGTCGCCCTGTTTTGTGCAGTTTATCACTCGAGCTATTTTGCGCGTCGCACTGTTTTGTGCAGTTGACACTCGCGCTATATTGCGCGTCGCACTGTTTTGTGCAGTTCACACTCGCGCTATTTTGCGCGTCGCACTGTTTTGTGCAGTTTATCACTCGAGCTATTTTGCGCGTCGCACTGTTTTGTGCAGTTTATCACTCCCGCTATTTTGCACGTCGCACTGTTTTGTGCAGTTGACACTCGCGCTATTTTGCGCGTCGCACTGTTTTGTGCGGTTTATCACTCGAGCTATTTTGCGCGTCGCAGTGTTTTGTGCAGTTCACACTCGCGCTATTTTGCGCGTCGCACGGTTTTGTGCAGTTCACACTCGCGCTATTTTGCGCGTCGCACTGTTTTGTGCAGTTCACACTCGCGCTATTTTGTGCGTCGCGCTGTTTTGTGCAGTTCACACTCGCGCTATTTTGCGCGTCGCCCTGTTTTGTGCAGTTTATCACTCGAGCTATTTTGCGCGTCGCACTGTTTTGTGCAGTTGACACTCGCGCTATTTTGCGCGTCGCACTGTTTTGTGCAGTTCACACTCGCGCTATTTTGCGCGTCGCACTGTTTTGTGCAGTTTATCACTCGAGTTATTTTGCGCGTCGCACTGTTTTGTGCAGTTCACACTCGCGCTATTTTGCGCGTCGCACTGTTTTGTGCAGTTCACACTCGCGCTATTTTGCGGGTCGCACTGTTTTGTGCAGTTCACACTCGCGCTATTTTGCGCGTCGCACTGTTTTGTGCAGTTTATCACTCCCGCTATTTTGCGTGTCGCACTGTTTTGTGCAGTTGACACTCGCGCTATTTTGCGCGTCGCACTGTTTTGTGCAGTTTATCACTCGAGCTATTTTGCGCGTCGCACTGTTTTGTGCAGTTGACACTCGCGCTATTTTGCGCGTCGCACTGTTTTGTGCAGTTCACACTCGCGCTATTTTGCGCGTCGCACTGTTTTGTGCAGTTCACACTCGCGCTATTTTGCGCGTCGCACTGTTTTGTGCAGTTTATCACTCCCGCTATTTTGCGCGTCGCACTGTTTTGTGCAGTTGACACTCGCGCTATTTTGCGCGTCGCACTGTTTTGTGCAGTTTATCACTCGAGCTATTTTGCGCGTCGCAGTGTTTTGTGCAGTTCACACTCGCGCTATTTTGCGCGTCGCACTGTTTTGTGCAGTTTATCACTCCCGCTATTTTGCGCGTCGCACTGTTTTGTGCAGTTGACACTCGCGCTATTTTGCGCGTCGCACTGTTTTGTGCAGTTTACCACTCGAGCTATTTTGCGCGTCGCAGTGTTTTGTGCAGTTCACACTCGCGCTATTTTGCGCGTCGCACGGTTTTGTGCAGTTCACACTCGCGCTATTTTATGCGTCGCACTGTTTTGTGCAGTTCCCACTCGCGCTATTTTGCGCGTCGCGCTGTTTTGTGCAGTTCACACTCGCGCTATTTTGCGCGTCGCCCTGTTTTGTGCAGTTTATCACTCGAGCTATTTTGCGCGTCGCCCTGTTTTGTGCAGTTGACACTCGCGCTATTTTGCGCGTCGCAGGGTTTTGTGCAGTTCACACTGGCGCTATTTTGCGCGTCGCAGTGTTTTGTGCAGTTCACACTCGCGCTATTTTGCGCGTCGCACTGTTTTGTGCAGTTGACACTCCCGCTATTTTGCGCGTCGCACTGTTTTGTGCAGTTGACACTCGCGCTATTTTGCGCGTCGCACTGTTTTGTGCAGTTTATCACTCGAGCTATTTTGCGCGTCGCACTGTTTTGTGCAGTTCACACTCGCGCTATTTTGCGCGTCGCCCTCGCGCTATTTTGCGCGTCGCACTGTTTTGTGCAGTTCACACTGGCGCTATTTTGCGCGTCGCACTGTTTTGTGCAGTTCACACTCGCGCTATTTTGCGGGTCGCACTGTTTTGTGCAGTTCACACTCGCGCTATTTTGCGCGTCGCACTGTTTTGTGCAGTTCACACTCGCGCTATTTTGCGCGTCGCCCAGTTTTGTGCAGTTTATCACTCCCGCTATTTTGCGCATCGCACTGTTTTGTGCAGTTGACACTCGCGCTATTTTGCGCGTCGCACTGTTTTGTGCAGTTTATCACTCGAGCTATTTTGCGTGTCGCACTGTTTTGTGCAGTTCACACTCGCGCTATTTTGCGCGTCGCACTGTTTTGTGCAGTTCACACTCGCGCTATTTTGCGCGTCGCAGTGTTTTGTGCAGTTCACACTGGCGCTATTTTGCGCGTCGCACTGTTTTGTGCAGTTCACACTCGCGCTATTTTGCGGGTCGCACTGTTTTGTGCAGTTCACACTCGCGCTATTTTGCGCGTCGCACTGTTTTGTGCAGTTTATCACTCCCGCTATTTTGCGCGTCGCGATGTTTTGTGCAGTTGACACTCGCGCTATTTTGCGCGTCGCACTGTTTTGTGCAGTTTATCACTCGAGCTATTTTGCGCGTCGCACTGTTTTGTGCAGTTGACACTCGCGCTATTTTGCGCGTCGCACTGTTTTGTGCAGTTCACACTCGCGCTATTTTGCGCGTCGCACTGTTTTGTGCAGTTCACACTCGCGCTATTTTGCGCGTCGCACTGTTTTGTGCAGTTTATCACTCCCGCTATTTTGCGCGTCGCACTGTTTTGTGCAGTTGACACTCGCGCTATTTTGCGCGTCGCACTGTTTTGTGCAGTTTATCACTCGAGCTATTTTGCGCGTCGCACTGTTTTGTGCAGTTCACACTCGCGCGATTTTGCGCGTCGCACTCGCGCTATTTTGCGCGTCGCACTGTTTTGTGCAATTTATCACTCCCGCTATTTTGCACGTCGCACTGTTTTGTGCAGTTCACACTCGCGCTATTTTGCGCGTCGCACTGTTTTGTGCAGTTTATCACTCGAGCTATTTTGCGCGTCGCACTGTTTTGTGCAGTTCACACTCGCGCTATTTTGCGCGTCGCACTGTTTTGTGCAGTTCACACTCGCGCTATTTTGCGCGTCGCACTGTTTTGTGCAGTTCACACTCGCGCTATTTTGCGCGTCGCACTGTTTTGTGCAGTTTATCACTCCCGCTATTTTGCGCGTCGCACTGTTTTGTGCAGTTGACACTCGCGCTATTTTGCGCGTCGCACTGTTTTGTGCAGTTTACCACTCGAGCTATTTTGCGCGTCGCAGTGTTTTGTGCAGTTCACACTCGCGCTATTTTGCGCGTCGCACGGTTTTGTGCAGTTCACACTCACGCTATTTTGCGCGTCGCACTGTTTTGTGCAGTTCCCACTCGCGCTATTTTGCGCGTCGCGCTGTTTTGTGCAGTTCACACTCGCGCTATTTTGCGCGTCGCCCTGTTTTGTGCAGTTTATCACTCGAGCTATTTTGCGCGTCGCCCTGTTTTGTGCAGTTGACACTCGAGCTATTTTGCGCGTCGCAGTGTTTTGTGCAGTTCACACTGGCGCTATTTTGCGCGTCGCAGTGTTTTGTGCAGTTCACACTCGCGCTATTTTGCGCGTCGCACTGTTTTGTGCAGTTCACACTCGCGCTATTTTGCGCGTCGCACTGTTTTGTGCAGTTGACACTCGCGCTATTTTGCGCGTCGCACTGTTTTGTGCAGTTTATCACTCGAGCTATTTTGCGCGTCGCACTGTTTTGTGCAGTTCACACTCGCGCTATTTTGCGCGTCGCCCTCGCGCTATTTTGCGCGTCGCACTATTTTGTGCAGTTCACACTGGCGCTATTTTGCGCGTCGCACTGTTTTGTGCAGTTCACACTCGCGCTATTTTGCGCGTCGCACTGTTTTGTGCAGTTTATCACTCGAGCTATTTTGCGCGTCGCACTGTTTTGTGCAGTTCACACTCGCGCTATTTTGCGCGTCGCACTGTTTTGTGCAGTTCACACTCGCGCTATTTTGCGCGTCGCACTGTTTTGTGCAGTTTATCACTCCCGCTATTTTGCGCGTCGCACTGTTTTGTGCAGTTGACACTCGCGCTATTTTGCGCGTCGCACTGTTTTGTGCAGTTTACCACTCGAGCTATTTTGGGCGTCGCAGTGTTTTGTGCAGTTCACACTCGCGCTATTTTGCGCGTCGCACGGTTTTGTGCAGTTCACACTCACGCTATTTTGCGCGTCGCACTGTTTTGTGCAGTTCCCACTCGCGCTATTTTGCGCGTCGCGCTGTTTTGTGCAGTTCACACTCGCGCTATTTTGCGCGTCGCCCTGTTTTGTGCAGTTTATCACTCGAGCTATTTTGCGCGTCGCCCTGTTTTGTGCAGTTGACACTCGCGCTATTTTGCGCGTCGCAGTGTTTTGTGCAGTTCACACTGGCGCTATTTTGCGCGTCGCAGTGTTTTGTGCAGTTCACACTCGCGCTATTTTGCGCGTCGCACTGTTTTGTGCAGTTCACACTCGCGCTATTTTGCGCGTCGCACTGTTTTGTGCAGTTGACACTCGCGCTATTTTGCGCGTCGCACTGTTTTGTGCAGTTTATCACTCGAGCTATTTTGCGCGTCGCACTGTTTTGTGCAGTTCACACTCGCGCTATTTTGCGCGTCGCCCTCGCGCTATTTTGCGCGTCGCACTATTTTGTGCAGTTCACACTGGCGCTATTTTGCGCGTCGCACTGTTTTGTGCAGTTCACACTCGCGCTATTTTGCGGGTCGCACTGTTTTGTGCAGTT
The DNA here is from genome assembly GCA_036172215.1 of Camellia granthamiana. NCBI lineage: Eukaryota > Viridiplantae > Streptophyta > Magnoliopsida > Ericales > Theaceae > Camellia > Camellia granthamiana. Next base: position 9,462 of record JAXFYN010000972.1, read on the forward strand.
CACACTCGCGCTATTTTGCGCGTCGCACTGTTTTGTGCAGTTCACACTCGCGCTATTTTGCGCGTCGCCCAGTTTTGTGCAGTTTATCACTCCCGCTATTTTGCGCATCGCACTATTTTGTGCAGTTGACACTCGCGCTATTTTGCGCGTCGCACTGTTTTGTGCAGTTTATCACTCGAGCTATTTTGCGCGTCGCACTGTTTTGTGCAGTTCACACTCGCGCTATTTTGCGCGTCGCACTGTTTTGTGCAGTTCACACTCGCGCTATTTTGCGCGTCGCAGTGTTTTGTGCAGTTCACACTGGCGCTATTTTGCGCGTCGCACTGTTTTGTGCAGTTCACACTCGCGCTATTTTGCGGGTCGCACTGTTTTGTGCAGTTCACACTCGCGCTATTTTGCGCGTCGCACTGTTTTGTGCAGTTTATCACTCCCGCTATTTTGCGCGTCGCGATGTTTTGTGCAGTTGACACTCGCGCTATTTTGCGCGTCGCACTGTTTTGTGCAGTTTATCACTCGAGCTATTTTGCGCGTCGCACTGTTTTGTGCAGTTGACACTCGCGCTATTTTGCGCGTCGCACTGTTTTGTGCAGTTCACACTCGCGCTATTTTGCGCGTCGCACTGTTTTGTGCAGTTCACACTCGCGCTATTTTGCGCGTCGCACTGTTTTGTGCAGTTTATCACTCCCGCTATTTTGCGCGTCGCACTGTTTTGTGCAGTTGACACTCGCGCTATTTTGCGCGTCGCACTGTTTTGTGCAGTTTATCACTCGAGCTATTTTGCGCGTCGCACTGTTTTGTGCAGTTCACACTCGCGCGATTTTGCGCGTCGCACTCGCGCTATTTTGCGCGTCGCACTGTTTTGTGCAGTTTATCACTCCCGCTATTTTGCACGTCGCACTGTTTTGTGCAGTTCACACTCGCGCTATTTTGCGCGTCGCACTGTTTTGTGCAGTTTATCACTCGCGCTATTTTGCGCGTCGCACTGTTTTGTGCAGTTCACACTCGCGCTATTTTGCGCGTCGCACTGTTTTGTGCAGTTTATCACTCCCGCTATTTTGCGCGTCGCACTGTTTTGTGCAGTTGACACTCGCGCTATTTTGCGCGTCGCACTGTTTTGTGCAGTTTACCACTCGAGCTATTTTGCGCGTCGCAGTGTTTTGTGCAGTTCACACTCGCGCTATTTTGCGCGTCGCACGGTTTTGTGCAGTTCACACTCCCGCTATTTTGCGCGTCGCACTGTTTTGTGCAGTTCCCACTCGCGCTATTTTGCGCGTCGCGCTGTTTTGTGCAGTTCACACTCGCGCTATTTTGCGCGTCGCCCTGTTTTGTGCAGTTTATCACTCGAGCTATTTTGCGCGTCGCCCTGTTTTGTGCAGTTGACACTCGCGCTATTTTGCGCGTCGCAGTGTTTTGTGCAATTCACACTGGCGCTATTTTGCGCGTCGCAGTGTTTTGTGCAGTTCACACTCGCGCTATTTTGCGCGTCGCACTGTTTTGTGCAGTTGACACTCCCGCTATTTTGCGCGTCGCACTGTTTTGTGCAGTTCACACTCGCGCTATTTTGCGGGTCGCACTGTTTTGTGCAGTTCACACTCGCGCTATTTTGCGCGTCGCACTGTTTTGTTCAGTTTATCACTCCCGCTATTTTGCGCGTCGCGATGTTTTGTGCAGTTGACACTCGCGCTATTTTGCGCGTCGCACTGTTTTGTGCAGTTTATCACTCGAGCTATTTTGCGCGTCGCACTGTTTTGTGCAGTTGACACTCGCGCTATTTTGCGCGTCGCACTGTTTTGTGCAGTTCACACTCGCGCTATTTTGCGCGTCGCACTGTTTTGTGCAGTTCACACTCGCGCTATTTTGCGCGTCGCACTGTTTTGTGCAGTTTATCACTCCCGCTATTTTGCGCGTCGCACTGTTTTGTGCAGTTGACACTCGCGCTATTTTGCGCGTCGCACTGTTTTGTGCAGTTTATCACTCGAGCTATTTTGCGCGTCGCACTGTTTTGTGCAGTTCACACTCGCGCGATTTTGCGCGTCGCACTCGCGCTATTTTGCGCGTCGCACTGTTTTGTGCAGTTTATCACTCCCGCTATTTTGCACGTCGCACTGTTTTGTGCAGTTCACACTCGCGCTATTTTGCGCGTCGCACTGTTTTGTGCAGTTTATCACTCGAGCTATTTTGCGCGTCGCACTGTTTTGTGCAGTTCACACTCGCGCTATTTTGCGCGTCGCACTGTTTTGTGCAGTTCACACTCGCGCTATTTTGCGCGTCGCACTGTTTTGTGCAGTTTATCACTCCCGCTATTTTGCGCGTCGCACTGTTTTGTGCAGTTGACACTCGCGCTATTTTGCGCGTCGCACTGTTTTGTGCAGTTTACCACTCGAGCTATTTTGCGCGTCGCAGTGTTTTGTGCAGTTCACACTCGCGCTATTTTGCGCGTCGCACGGTTTTGTGCAGTTCACACTCACGCTATTTTGCGCGTCGCACTGTTTTGTGCAGTTCCCACTCGCGCTATTTTGCGCGTCGCGCTGTTTTGTGCAGTTCACACTCGCGCTATTTTGCGCGTCGCACTGTTTTGTGCAGTTTATCACTCCCGCTATTTTGCGCGTCGCGATGTTTTGTGCAGTTGACACTCGCGCTATTTTGCGCGTCGCACTGTTTTGTGCAGTTTATCACTCGAGCTATTTTGCGCGTCGCACTGTTTTGTGCAGTTGACACTCGCGCTATTTTGCGCGTCGCACTGTTTTGTGCAGTTCACACTCGCGCTATTTTGCGCGTCGCACTGTTTTGTGCAGTTCACACTCGCGCTATTTTGCGCGTCGCACTGTTTTGTGCAGTTTATCACTCGAGCTATTTTGCGCGTCGCACTGTTTTGTGCAGTTCACACTCGCTCTATTTTGCGCGTCGCACTGTTTTGTGCAGTTTATCACTCCCGCTATTTTGCGCGTCGCACTGTTTTGTGCAGTTGACACTCGCGCTATTTTGCGCGTCGCACTGTTTTGTGCAGTTTACCACTCGAGCTATTTTGCGCGTCGCAGTGTTTTGTGCAGTTCACACTCGCGCTATTTTGCGCGTCGCACGGTTTTGTGCAGTTCACACTCACGCTATTTTGCGCGTCGCGCTGTTTTGTGCAGTTCACACTCGCGCTATTTTGCGCGTCGCCCTGTTTTGTGCAGTTTATCACTCGAGCTATTTTGCGCGTCGCCCTGTTTTGTGCAGTTGACACTCGCGCTATTTTGCGCGTCGCAGTGTTTTGTGCAGTTCACACTGGCGCTATTTTGCGCGTCGCAGTGTTTTGTGCAGTTCACACTCGCGCTATTTTGCGCGTCGCACTGTTTTGTGCAGTTGACACTCCCGCTATTTTGCGCGTCGCACTGTTTTGTGCAGTTGACACTCGCGCTATTTTGCGCGTCGCACTGTTTTGTGCAGTTTATCACTCGAGCTATTTTGCGCGTCGCACTGTTTTGTGCAGTTCACACTCGCGCTATTTTGCGCGTCGCCCTCGCGCTATTTTGCGCGTCGCACTGTTTTGTGCAGTTCACACTGGCGCTATTTTGCGCGTCGCACTGTTTTGTGCAGTTCACACTCGCGCTATTTTGCGGGTCGCACTGTTTTGTGCAGTTCACACTCGCGCTATTTTGCGCGTCGCACTGTTTTGTGCAGTTCACACTCGCGCTATTTTGCGCGTCGCCCAGTTTTGTGCAGTTTATCACTCCCGCTATTTTGCGCATCGCACTGTTTTGTGCAGTTGACACTCGCGCTATTTTGCGCGTCGCACTGTTTTGTGCAGTTTATCACTCGAGCTATTTTGCGCGTCGCACTGTTTTGTGCAGTTCACACTCGCGCTATTTTGCGCGTCGCACTGTTTTGTGCAGTTCACACTCGCGCTATTTTGCGCGTCGCAGTGTTTTGTGCAGTTCACACTGGCGCTATTTTGCGCGTCGCACTGTTTTGTGCAGTTCACACTCGCGCTATTTTGCGGGTCGCACTGTTTTGTGCAGTTCACACTCGCGCTATTTTGCGCGTCGCACTGTTTTGTGCAGTTTATCACTCCCGCTATTTTGCGCGTCGCGATGTTTTGTGCAGTTGACACTCGCGCTATTTTGCGCGTCGCACTGTTTTGTGCAGTTCACACTCGCGCTATTTTGCGCGTCGCACTGTTTTGTGCAGTTCACACTCGCGCGATTTTGCGCGTCGCACTCGCGCTATTTTGCGCGTCGCACTGTTTTGTGCAGTTTATCACTCCCGCTATTTTGCACGTCGCACTGTTTTGTGCAGTTCACACTCGCGCTATTTTGCGCGTCGCACTGTTTTGTGCAGTTTATCACTCGAGCTATTTTGCGCGTCGCACTGTTTTGTGCAGTTCACACTCGCGCTATTTTGCGCGTCGCACTGTTTTGTGCAGTTCACACTCGCGCTATTTTGCGCGTCGCACTGTTTTGTGCAGTTTATCACTCCCGCTATTTTGCGCGTCGCACTGTTTTGTGCAGTTGACACTCGCGCTATTTTGCGCGTCGCACTGTTTTGTGCAGTTTACCACTCGAGCTATTTTGCGCGTCGCAGTGTTTTGTGCAGTTCACACTCGCGCTATTTTGCGCGTCGCACGGTTTTGTGCAGTTCACACTCACGCTATTTTGCGCGTCGCACTGTTTTGTGCAGTTCCCACTCGCGCTATTTTGCGCGTCGCGCTGTTTTGTGCAGTTCACACTCGCGCTATTTTGCGCGTCGCACTGTTTTGTGCAGTTTATCACTCCCGCTATTTTGCGCGTCGCGATGTTTTGTGCAGTTGACACTCGCGCTATTTTGCGCGTCGCACTGTTTTGTGCAGTTTATCACTCGAGCTATTTTGCGCGTCGCACTGTTTTGTGCAGTTGACACTCGCGCTATTTTGCGCGTCGCACTGTTTTGTGCAGTTCACACTCGCTATTTTGCGCGTCGCACTGTTTTGTGCAGTTCACACTCGCGCTATTTTGCGCGTCGCACTGTTTTGTGCAGTTTATCACTCCCGCTATTTTGCGCGTCGCACTGTTTTGTGCAGTTGACACTCGCGCTATTTTGCGCGTCGCACTGTTTTGTGCAGTTTATCACTCGAGCTATTTTGCGCGTCGCACTGTTTTGTGCAGTTCACACTCGCGCGATTTTGCGCGTCGCACTCGCGCTATTTTGCGCGTCGCACTGTTTTGTGCAGTTCACACCTCGCGCTATTTTGCGCGTCGCACTGTTTTGTGCAGTTCACACTCGCGCTATTTTGCGCGTCGCACTGTTTTGTGCAGTTTATCACTCGAGCTATTTTGCGCGTCGCACTGTTTTGTGCAGTTCCACACTCGCGCTATTTTGCGCGTCGCACTGTTTTGTGCAGTTCACACTCGCGCTATTTTGCGCGTCGCACTGTTTTGTGCAGTTCACACTCGCGCTATTTTGCGCGTCGCACTGTTTTGTGCAGTTTATCACTCCCGCTATTTTGCGCGTCGCACTGTTTTGTGCAGTTGACACTCGCGCTATTTTGCGCGTCGCACTGTTTTGTGCAGTTTACCACTCGAGCTATTTTGCGCGTCGCAGTGTTTTGTGCAGTTCACACTCGCGCTATTTTGCGCGTCGCACGGTTTTGTGCAGTTCACACTCACGCTATTTTGCGCGTCGCACTCTTTTGTGCAGTTCCCACTCGCGCTATTTTGCGCGTCGCGCTGTTTTGTGCAGTTCACACTCGCGCTATTTTGCGCGTCGCCCTGTTTTGTGCAGTTTATCACTCGAGCTATTTTGCGCGTCGCCCTGTTTTGTGCAGTTGACACTCGCGCTATTTTGCGCGTCGCAGTGTTTTGTGCAGTTCACACTGGCGCTATTTTGCGCGTCGCAGTGTTTTGTGCAGTTCACACTCGCGCTATTTTGCGCGTCGCACTGTTTTGTGCAGTTGACACTCCCGCTATTTTGCGCGTCGCCCTGTTTTGTGCAGTTGACACTCGCGCTATTTTGCGCGTCGCACTGTTTTGTGCAGTTTATCACTCGAGCTATTTTGCGCGTCGCACTGTTTTGTGCAGTTCACACTCGCGCTATTTTGCGCGTCGCCCTCGCGCTATTTTGCGCGTCGCACTGTTTTGTGCAGTTCACACTGGCGCTATTTTGCGCGTCGCACTGTTTTGTGCAGTTCACACTCGCGCTATTTTGCGGGTCGCACTGTTTTGTGCAGTTCACAATCGCGCTATTTTGCGCGTCGCACTGTTTTGTGCAGTTCACACTCGCGCTATTTTGCGCGTCGCCCAGTTTTGTGCAGTTTATCACTCCCGCTATTTTGCGCATCGCACTGTTTTGTGCAGTTGACACTCGCGCTATTTTGCGCGTCGCACTGTTTTGTGCAGTTTATCACTCGAGCTATTTTGCGCGTCGCACTGTTTTGTGCAGTTCACACTCGCGCTATTTTGCGCGTCGCACTGTTTTGTGCAGTTCACACTCGCGCTATTTTGCGCGTCGCAGTGTTTTTGTGCAGTTCACACTGGCGCTATTTTGCGCGTCGCACTGTTTTGTGCAGTTCACACTCGCGCTATTTTGCGGGTCGCACTGTTTTGTGCAGTTCACACTCGCGCTATTTTGCGCGTCGCACTGTTTTGTGCAGTTTATCACTCCCGCTATTTTGCGCGTCGCGATGTTTTGTGCAGTTGACACTCGCGCTATTTTGCGCGTCGCACTGTTTTGTGCAGTTTATCACTCGAGCTATTTTGCGCGTCGCACTGTTTTGTGCAGTTGACACTCGCGCTATTTTGCGCGTCGCACTGTTTTGTGCAGTTCACACTCGCGCTATTTTGCGCGTCGCACTGTTTTGTGCAGTTCACACTCGCGCTATTTTGCGCGTCGCACTGTTTTGTGCAGTTTATCACTCCCGCTATTTTGCGCGTCGCACTGTTTTGTGCAGTTGACACTCGCGCTATTTTGCCCGTCGCACTGTTTTGTGCAGTTTATCACTCGAGCTATTTTGCGCGTCGCACTGTTTTGTGCAGTTCACACTCGCGCGATTTTGCGCGTCGCACTCGCGCTATTTTGCGCGTCGCACTATTTTGTGCAGTTTATCACTCCCGCTATTTTGCACGTCGCACTGTTTTGTGCAGTTCACACTCGCGCTATTTTGCGCGTCGCACTGTTTTGTGCAGTTTATCACTCGAGCTATTTTGCGCGTCGCACTGTTTTGTGCAGTTCACAACTCGCGCTATTTTGCGCGTCGCACTGTTTTGTGCAGTTCACACTCGCGCTATTTTGCGCGTCGCACTGTTTTGTGCAGTTTATCACTCCCGCTATTTTGCGCGTCGCACTGTTTTGTGCAGTTGACACTCGCGCTATTTTGCGCGTCGCACTGTTTTGTGCAGTTTACCACTCGAGCTATTTTGCGCGTCGCAGTGTTTTGTGCAGTTCACACTCGCGCTATTTTGCGCGTCGCACGGTTTTGTGCAGTTCACACTCACGCTATTTTGCGCGTCGCACTGTTTTGTGCAGTTCCCACTCGCGCTATTTTGCGCGTCGCGCTGTTTTGTGCAGTTCACACTCGCGCTATTTTGCGCGTCGCCCTGTTTTGTGCAGTTTATCACTCAAGCTATTTTGCGCGTCGCCCTGTTTGTGCAGTTGACACTCGCGCTATTTTGCGCGTCGCAGTGTTTTGTGCAGTTCACACTGGCGCTATTTTGCGCGTCGCAGTGTTTTGTGCAGTTCACACTCGCGCTATTTTGCGCGTCGCACTGTTTTGTGCAGTTGACACTCCCGCTATTTTGCGCGTCGCACTGTTTTGTGCAGTTGACACTCGCGCTATTTTGCGCGTCGCACTGTTTTGTGCAGTTTATCACTCGAGCTATTTTGCGCGTCGCACTGTTTTGTGCAGTTCACACTCGCGCTATTTTGCGCGTCGCCCTCGCGCTATTTTGCGCGTCGCACTGTTTTGTGCAGTTCACACTGGCGCTATTTTGCGCGTCGCACTGTTTTGTGCAGTTCACACTCGCGCTATTTTGCGGGTCGCACTGTTTTGTGCAGTTCACACTCGCGCTATTTTGCGCGTCGCACTGTTTTGTGCAGTTCACACTCGCGCTATTTTGCGCGTCGCCCAGTTTTGTGCAGTTTATCACTCCCGCTATTTTGCGCATCGCACTGTTTTGTGCAGTTGACACTCGCGCTATTTTGCGCGTCGCACTGTTTTGTGCAGTTTATCACTCGAGCTATTTTGCGCGTCGCACTGTTTTGTGCAGTTCACACTCGCGCTATTTTGCCCGTCGCACTGTTTTGTGCAGTTCACACTCGCGCTATTTTGCGCGTCGCAGTGTTTTGTGCAGTTCACACTGGCGCTATTTTGCGCGTCGCACTGTTTTGTGCAGTTCACACTCGCGCTATTTTGCGGGTCGCACTGTTTTGTGCAGTTCACACTCGCGCTATTTTGCGCGTCGCACTGTTTTGTGCAGTTTATCACTCCCGCTATTTTGCGCGTCGCGATGTTTTGTGCAGTTGACACTCGCGCTATTTTGCGCGTCGCACTGTTTTGTGCAGTTTATCACTCGAGCTATTTTGCGCGTCGCTATGTTTTGTGCAGTTGACACTCGCGCTATTTTGCGCGTCGCACTGTTTTGTGCAGTTCACACTCGCGCTATTTTGCGCGTCGCAGTGTTTTGTGCAGTTCACACTGGCGCTATTTTGCGCGTCGCCCTGTTTTGTGCAGTTTATCACTCGAGCTATTTTGCGCGTCGCACTGTTTTGTGCAGTTGACACTCGCGCTATTTTGCGCGTCGCACTGTTTTGTGCAGTTTATCACTCGAGCTATTTTGCGCGTCGCACTGTTTTGTGCAGTTGACACTCGCGCTATTTTGCGCGTCGCACTGTTTTGTGCAGTTCAGACTCGCGCTATTTTGCGCGTCGCACTGTTTTGTGCAGTTCACACTCGCGCTATTTTGCGCGTCGCACTGTTTTGTGCAGTTCACACTGGCGCTATTTTGCCCGTCGCACTGTTTTGTGCAGTTCACACTCGCGCTATTTTGCGCGTCGCAGTGTTTTGTGCAGTTCACACTGGCGCTATTTTGCGCGTCGCCCTGTTTTGTGCAGTTTATCACTCGAGCTATTTTGCGCGTCGCACTGTTTTGTGCAGTTTATCACTCGAGCTATTTTGCGCGTCGCACTGTTTTGTGCAGTTCACACTCGCGCTATTTTGCGCGTCGCACTGTTTTGTGCAGTTCACACTCGAGCTATTTTCCGCGTCGCAGTGTTTTGTGCAGTTCACACTGGCGCTATTTTGCGCGTCGCACTGTTTTGTGCAGTTCACACTCGCGCTATTTTGCGGGTCGCATTGTTTTGTGCAGTTCACACTCGCGCTATTTTGCGCGTCGCACTGTTTTGTGCAGTTTATCACTCCCGCTATTTTGCGTGTCGCACTGTTTTGTGCAGTTGACACTCGCGCTATTTTGCGCGTCGCACTATTTTGTGCAGTTTATCACTCGAGCTATTTTGCGCGTCGCACTGTTTTGTGCAGTTGACACTCGCGCTATTTTGCGCGTCGCACTGTTTTGTGCAGTTCAGACTCGCGCTATTTTGCGCGTCGCACTGTTTTGTGCAGTTCACACTCGCGCTATTTTGCGCGTGGCACTGTTTTGTGCAGTTCACACTCGCGCTATTTGCGCGTCGCAGTGTTTTGTCCAGTTCACACTGGCGCTATTTTGCGCGTCGCACTGTTTTGTGCAGTTCACACTCGCGCTATTTTGCGGGTCGCACTGTTTTGTGCAGTTCACACTCGCGCTATTTTGCGCGTCGCACTGTTTTGTGCAGTTTATCACTCCCGCTATTTTGCGGGTCGCACTGTTTTGTGCAGTTGACACTCGCGCTATTTTGGGCGTCGCACTGTTTTGTGCAGCTTATCACTCCCGCTATTTTGCGCGTCGCACTGTTTTGTGCAGTTGACACTCGCGCTATTTTGCGCGTCGCACTGTTTTGTGCAGTTTATCACTCGAGCTATTTTGCGCGTCGCACTGTTTTGTGCAGTTCACACTCGCGCTATTTTGGGCGTCGCACTCGCGCTATTTTGCGCGTCGCACTGTTTTGTGCAGTTTATCACTCGCGCTATTTTGCGCGTCGCACTGTTTTGTGCAGTTGACACTCGCGCTATTTTGCGCGTCGCACTGTTTTGTGCAGTTCACACTCGCGCTATTTTGCGCGTCGCACTGTTTTGTGCAGTTTATCACTCGAGCTATTTTGCGCGTCGCACTGTTTTGTGCAGTTCACACTCGCGCTATTTTGCGCGTCGCACTCGCGCTATTTTGCGCGTCGCACTGTTTTGTGCAGTTTATCACTCCCGCTATTTTGCGCGTCGCACTGTTTTGTGCAGTTGACACTCGCGCTATTTTGCGCGTCGCACTGTTTTGTGCAGTTCACACTCGCGCTATTTTGCGCGTCGCACTGTTTTGTGCAGTTTATCACTCGAGCTATTTTGCGCGTCGCACTGTTTTGTGCAGTTCACACTCGCGCTATTTTGCGCGTCGCCCTCCGCGCTATTTTGCGCGTCGCACTGTTTTGTGCAGTTCACACTGGCGCTATTTTGCGCGTCGCACTGTTTTGTGCAGTTCACACTCGCGCTATTTTGCGGGTCGCACTGTTTTGTGCAGTTCACACTCGCGCTATTTTGCGCGTCGCACTATTTTGTGCAGTTCACACTCGCGCTATTTTGCGCGTCGCCCAGTTTTGTGCAGTTTATCACTCCCGCTATTTTGCGCGTCGCACTGTTTTGTGCAGTTGACACTCGCGCTATTTTGCGCGTCGCACTGTTTTGTGCAGTTTATCACTCGAGCTATTTTGCGCGTCGCTATGTTTTGTGCAGTTGACACTCGCGCTATTTTGCGCGTCGCACTGTTTTGTGCAGTTCACACTCGCGCTATTTTGCGCGTCGCAGTGTTTTGTGCAGTTCACACTGGCGCTATTTTGCGCGTCGCACTGTTTTGTGCAGTTTATCACTCGAGCTATTTTGCGCGTCGCACTGTTTTGTGCAGTTCACACTCGCGCTATTTTGCGCGTCGCACTGTTTTGTGCAGTTCACACTCGCGCTATTTTGCGCGTCGCAGTGTTTTGTGCAGTTCACACTGGCGCTATTTTGCGCGTCGCACTGTTTTGTGCAGTTCACACTCGCGCTATTTTGCGGGTCGCACTGTTTTGTGCAGTTCACACTCGCGCTATTTTGCGCGTCGCACTGTTTTGTGCAGTTTATCAGTCCCGCTATTTTGCGCGTCGCACTGTTTTGTGCAGTTGACACTCGCGCTATTTTGCGCGTCGCACTGTTTTGTGCAGTTTATCACTCGAGCTATTTTGCGCGTCGCTATGTTTTGTGCAGTTGACACTCGCGCTATTTTTCGCGTCGCACTGTTTTGTGCAGTTCACACTCGCGCTATTTTGCGCGTCGCAGTGTTTTGTGCAGTTCACACTGGCGCTATTTTGCGCGTCACCCTGTTTTGTGCAGTTTATCACTCGAGCTATTTTGCGCGTCGCACTGTTTTGTGCAGTTGACACTCGCGCTATTTGCGCGTCGCACTGTTTCGTGCAGTTCACACTCGCGCTATTTTGCGCGTCGCACTGTTTTGTGCAGTTTATCACTCGAGCTATTTTGCGCGTCGCACTGTTTTGTGCAGTTAACACTCGCGCTATTTTGCGGGTCGCACTGTTTTGTGCAGTTCACACTCGAGCTATTTTGCGCGTCGTAGTGTTTTGTGCAGTTCACACTGGCGCTATTTTGCGCGTCGCACTGTTTTGTGCAGTTCACACTCGCGCTATTTTGCGGGTCGCACTGTTTTGTGCAGTTCACACTCGCGCTATTTTGCGCGTCGCACTGTTTTGTGCAGTTTATCACTCCCGCTATTTTGCGCGTCGCACTGTTTTGTGCAGTTGACACTCGCGCTATTTGCGCGTCGCACTGTTTTGTGCAGTTTACCACTCGAGCTATTTTGCGCGTCGCAGTGTTTTGTGCAGTTCACACTCGCGCTATTTTGCGCGTCGCACGGTTTTGTGCAGTTCACACTCACGCTATTTTGCGCGTCGCACTGTTTTGTGCAGTTCCCACTCGCGCTATTTTGCGCGTCGCGCTGTTTTGTGCAGTTCACACTCGCGCTATTTTGCGCGTCGCCCTGTTTTGTGCAGTTTATCACTCGAGCTATTTTGCGCGTCGCCCTGTTTGTGCAGTTGACACTCGCGCTATTTTGCGCGTCGCAGTGTTTTGTGCAGTTCACACTGGCGCTATTTTGCGCGTCGCAGTGTTTTGTGCAGTTCACACTCGCGCTATTTTGCGCGTCGCACTGTTTTGTGCAGTTGACACTCCCGCTATTTTGCGCGTCGCACTGTTTTGTGCAGTTGACACTCGCGCTATTTTGCGCGTCGCACTGTTTTGTGCAGTTTATCACTCGAGCTATTTTGCGCGTCGCACTGTTTTGTGCAGTTCACACTCGCGCTATTTTGCGCGTCGCCCTCACGCTATTTTGCGCGTCGCACTGTTTTGTGCAGTTCACACTGGCGCTATTTTGCGCGTCGCACTGTTTTGTGCAGTTCACACTCGCGCTATTTTGCGGGTCGCACTGTTTTGTGCAGTTCACACTCGCGCTATTTTGCGCGTCGCACTGTTTTGTGCAGTTCACACTCGCGCTATTTTGCGCGTCGCCCAGTTTTGTGCAGTTTATCACTCCCGCTATTTTGCGCATCGCACTGTTTTGTGCAGTTGACACTCGCGCTATTTTGCGCGTCGCACTGTTTTGTGCAGTTTATCACTCGAGCTATTTTGCGCGTCGCACTGTTTTGTGCAGTTCACACTCGCGCTATTTTGCCCGTCGCACTGTTTTGTGCAGTTCACACTCGCGCTATTTTGCGCGTCGCAGTGTTTTGTGCAGTTCACACTGGCGCTATTTTGCGCGTCGCACTGTTTTGTGCAGTTCACACTCGCGCTATTTTGCGGGTCGCACTGTTTTGTGCAGTTCACACTCGCGCTATTTTGCGCGTCGCACTGTTTTGTGCAGTTTATCACTCCCGCTATTTTGCGCGTCGCGATGTTTTGTGCAGTTGACACTCGCGCTATTTTGCGCGTCGCACTGTTTTGTGCAGTTTATCACTCGAGCTATTTTGCGCGTCGCTATGTTTTGTGCAGTTGACACTCGCGCTATTTTGCGCGTCGCACTGTTTTGTGCAGTTCACACTCGCGCTATTTTGCGCGTCGCAGTGTTTTGTGCAGTTCACACTGGCGCTATTTTGCGCGTCGCCCTGTTTTGTGCAGTTTATCACTCGAGCTATTTTGCGCGTCGCACTGTTTTGTGCAGTTGACACTCGCGCTATTTTGCGCGTCGCACTGTTTTGTGCAGTTTATCACTCGAGCTATTTTGCGCGTCGCACTGTTTTGTGCAGTTGACACTCGCGCTATTTTGCGCGTCGCACTGTTTTGTGCAGTTCAGACTCGCGCTATTTTGCGCGTCGCACTGTTTTGTGCAGTTCACACTCGCGCTATTTTGCGCGTCGCACTGTTTTGTGCAGTTCACACTGGCGCTATTTTGCCCGTCGCACTGTTTTGTGCAGTTCACACTCGCGCTATTTTGCGCGTCGCAGTGTTTTGTGCAGTTCACACTGGCGCTATTTTGCGCGTCGCCCTGTTTTGTGCAGTTTATCACTCGAGCTATTTTGCGCGTCGCACTGTTTTGTGCAGTTTATCACTCGAGCTATTTTGCGCGTCGCACTGTTTTGTGCAGTTCACACTCGCGCTATTTTGCGCGTCGCACTGTTTTGTGCAGTTCACACTCGAGCTATTTTCCGCGTCGCAGTGTTTTGTGCAGTTCACACTGGCGCTATTTTGCGCGTCGCACCTGTTTTGTGCAGTTCACACTCGCGCTATTTTGCGGGTCGCATTGTTTTGTGCAGTTCACACTCGCGCTATTTGCGCGTCGCACTGTTTTGTGCAGTTTATCACTCCCGCTATTTTGCGTGTCGCACTGTTTTGTGCAGTTGACACTCGCGCTATTTTGCGCGTCGCACTATTTTGTGCAGTTTATCACTCGAGCTATTTTGCGCGTCGCACTGTTTTGTGCAGTTGACACTCGCGCTATTTTGCGCGTCGCACTGTTTTGTGCAGTTCAGACTCGCGCTATTTTGCGCGTCGCACTGTTTTGTGCAGTTCACACTCGCGCTATTTTGCGCGTGGCACTGTTTTGTGCAGTTCACACTCGCGCTATTTGCGCGTCGCAGTGTTTTGTCCAGTTCACACTGGCGCTATTTTGCGCGTCGCACTGTTTTGTGCAGTTCACACTCGCGCTATTTTGCGGGTCGCACTGTTTTGTGCAGTTCACACTCGCGCTATTTTGCGCGTCGCACTGTTTTGTGCAGTTTATCACTCCGCTATTTTGCGGGTCGCACTGTTTTGTGCAGTTGACACTCGCGCTATTTTGGGCGTCGCACTGTTTTGTGCAGCTTATCACTCCCGCTATTTTGCGCGTCGCACTGTTTTGTGCAGTTGACACTCGCGCTATTTTGCGCGTCGCACTGTTTTGTGCAGTTTATCACTCGAGCTATTTTGCGCGTCCACTGTTTTGTGCAGTTCACACTCGCGCTATTTTGGGCGTCGCACTCGCGCTATTTTGCGCGTCGCACTGTTTTGTGCAGTTTATCACTCCCGCTATTTTGCGCGTCGCACTGTTTTGTGCAGTTGACACTCGCGCTATTTTGCGCGTCGCACTGTTTTGTGCAGTTCACACTCGCGCTATTTTGCGCGTCGCACTGTTTTGTGCAGTTTATCACTCGAGCTATTTTGCGCGTCGCACTGTTTTGTGCAGTTCACACTCGCGCTATTTTGCGCGTCGCACTCGCGCTATTTTGCGCGTCGCACTGTTTTGTGCAGTTTATCACTCCCGCTATTTTGCGCGTCGCACTGTTTTGTGCAGTTGACACTCGCGCTATTTTGCGCGTCGCATTGTTTTGTGCAGTTCACACTCGCGCTATTTTGCGCGTCGCACTGTTTTGTGCAGTTTATCACTCGAGCTATTTTGCGCGTCGCACTGTTTTGTGCAGTTCACACTCGCGCTATTTTGCGCGTCGCCCTCGCGCTATTTTGCGCGTCGCACTGTTTTGTGCAGTTCACACTGGCGCTATTTTGCGCGTCGCACTGTTTTGTGCAGTTCACACTCGCGCTATTTTGCGGTTCGCACTGTTTTGTGCAGTTCACACTCGCGCTATTTTGCGCGTCGCACTATTTTGTGCAGTTCACACTCGCGCTATTTTGCGCGTCGCCCAGTTTTGTGCAGTTTATCACTCCCGCTATTTTGCGCGTCGCACTGTTTTGTGCAGTTGACACTCGCGCTATTTTGCGCGTCGCACTGTTTTGTGCAGTTTATCACTCGAGCTATTTTGCGCGTCGCTATGTTTTGTGCAGTTGACACTCGCGCTATTTTGCGCGTCGCACTGTTTTGTGCAGTTCACACTCGCGCTATTTTGCGCGTCGCAGTGTTTTGTGCAGTTCACACTGGCGCTATTTTGCGCGTCGCACTGTTTTGTGCAGTTTATCACTCGAGCTATTTTGCGCGTCGCATTGTTTTGTGCAGTTCACACTCGCGCTATTTTGCGCGTCGCACTGTTTTGTGCAGTTCACACTCGCGCTATTTTGCGCGTCGCAGTGTTTTGTGCAGTTCACACTGGCGCTATTTTGCGCGTCGCACTGTTTTGTGCAGTTCACACTCGCGCTATTTTGCGGGTCGCACTGTTTTGTGCAGTTCACACTCGCGCTATTTTGCGCGTCGCACTGTTTTGTGCAGTTTATCAGTCCCGCTATTTTGCGCGTCGCACTGTTTTGTGCAGTTGACACTCGCGCTATTTTGCGCGTCGCACTGTTTTGTGCAGTTTATCACTCGAGCTATTTTGCGCGTCGCTATGTTTTGTGCAGTTGACACTCGCGCTATTTTTCGCGTCGCACTGTTTTGTGCAGTTCACACTCGCGCTATTTTGCGCGTCGCAGTGTTTTGTGCAGTTCACACTGGCGCTATTTTGCGCGTCACCCTGTTTTGTGCAGTTTATCACTCGAGCTATTTTGCGCGTCGCACTGTTTTGTGCAGTTGACACTCGCGCTATTTTGCGCGTCGCACTGTTTCGTGCAGTTCACACTCGCGCTATTTTGCGCGTCGCACTGTTTTGTGCAGTTTATCACTCGAGCTATTTTGCGCGTCGCACTGTTTTGTGCAGTTCACACTCGCGCTATTTTGCGCGTCGCACTGTTTTGTGCAGTTCACACTCGAGCTATTTTGCGCGTCGCAGTGTTTTGTGCAGTTCACACTGGCGCAATTTTGCGCGTCGCACTGTTTTGTGCAGTTAACACTCGCGCTATTTTGCGGGTCGCACTGTTTTGTGCAGCTCACACTCGAGCTATTTTGCGCGTCGTAGTGTTTTGTGCAGTTCACACTGGCGCTATTTTGCGCGTGGCACTGTTTTGTGCAGTTCACACTCGCGCTATTTTGCGGGTCGCACTGTTTTGTGCAGTTCACACTCGCGCTATTTTGCGCGTCGCACTGTTTTGTGCAGTTTATCACTCCCGCTATTTTACGTGTCGCACTGTTTTGTGCAGTTGACACTCGCGCTATTTTGCGCGTCGCACTGTTTTGTGCAGTTTATCACTCGAGCTATTTTGCGCGTCGCACTGTTTTGTGCAGTTGACACTCGCGCTATTTTGCGCGTCGCACTGTTTTGTGCAGTTCAGACTCGCGCTATTTTGCGCGTCGCACTGTTTTGTGCAGTTCACACTCGCGCTATTTTGCGCGTCGCACTGTTTTGTGCAGTTCACACTGGCGCTATTTTGCCCGTCGCACTGTTTTGTGCAGTTCACACTCGCGCTATTTTGCGCGTCGCAGTGTTTTGTGCAGTTCACACTGGCGCTATTTTGCGCGTCGCCCTGTTTTGTGCAGTTTATCACTCGAGCTATTTTGCGCGTCGCACTGTTTTGTGCAGTTGACACTCGCGCTATTTTGCGCGTCGCACTGTTTCGTGCAGTTCACACTCGCGCTATTTTGCGCGTCGCACTGTTTTGTGCAGTTTATCACTCGAGCTATTTTGCGCGTCGCACTGTTTTGTGCAGTTCACACTCGCGCTATTTTGCGCGTCGCACTGTTTTGTGCAGTTCACACTCGAGCTATTTTCCGCGTCGCAGTGTTTTGTGCAGTTCACACTGGCGCTATTTTACGCGTCGCACTGTTTTGTGCAGTTCACACTCGCGCTATTTTGCGGGTCGCACTGTTTTGTGCAGTTCACACTCGCGCTATTTTGCGCGTCGCACTGTTTTGTGCAGTTTATCACTCCCGCTATTTTGCGTGTCGCACTGTTTTGTGCAGTTGACACTCGCGCTATTTTGCGCGTCGCACTATTTTGTGCAGTTTATCACTCGAGCTATTTTGCGCGTCGCACTGTTTTGTGCAGTTGACACTCGCGCTATTTTGCGCGTCGCACTGTTTTGTGCAGTTCAGACTCGCGCTATTTTGCGCGTCGCACTGTTTTGTGCAGTTTATCACTCCCGCTATTTTGCGCGTCGCACTGTTTTGTGCAGTTGACACTCGCGCTATTTTGCGCGTCGCACTGTTTTGTGCAGTTCACACTCGCGCTATTTTGCGCGTCGCACTGTTTTGTGCAGTTTATCACTCGAGCTATTTTGCGCGTCGCACTGTTTTGTGCAGTTCACACTCGCGCTATTTTGCGCGTCGCCCTCGCGCTATTTTGCGCGTCGCACTGTTTTGTGCAGTTCACACTGGCGCTATTTTGCGCGTCGCACTGTTTTGTGCAGTTCACACTCGCGCTATTTTGCGGGTCGCACTGTTTTGTGCAGTTCACACTCGCGCTATTTTGCGCGTCGCACTATTTTGTGCAGTTCACACTCGCGCTATTTTGCGCGTCGCCCAGTTTTGTGCAGTTTATCACTCCCGCTATTTTGCGCGTCGCACTGTTTTGTGCAGTTGACACTCGCGCTATTTTGCGCGTCGCACTGTTTTGTGCAGTTTATCACTCGAGCTATTTTGCGCGTCGCACTGTTTTGTGCAGTTCACACTCGCGCTATTTTGCGCGTCGCACTGTTTTGTGCAGTTCACACTCGCGCTATTTTGCGCGTCGCAGTGTTTTGTGCAGATCAACTGGCGCTATTTTGCGCGTCGCACTGTTTTGTGCAGTTCACACTCGCGCTATTTTGCGCGTCGCACTGTTTTGTGCAGTTTATCACTCCCGCTATTTTGCGCGTCGCACTGTTTTGTGCAGTTGACACTCGCGCTATTTTGCGCGTCGCACTGTTTTGTGCAGTTTATCACTCGAGCTATTTTGCGCGTCGCTATGTTTTGTGCAGTTGACACTCGCGCTATTTTGCGCGTCGCACTGTTTTGTGCAGTTCACACTCGCGCTATTTTGCGCGTCGCAGTGTTTTGTGCAGTTCACACTGGCGCTATTTTGCGCGTCACCCTGTTTTGTGCAGTTTATCACTCGAGCTATTTTGCGCGTCGCACTGTTTTGTGCAGTTGACACTCGCGCTATTTTGCGCGTCGCACTGTTTCGTGCAGTTCACACTCGCGCTATTTTGCGCGTCGCACTGTTTTGTGCAGTTTATCACTCGAGCTATTTTGCGCGTCGCACTGTTTTGTGCAGTTCACACTCGCGCTATTTTGCGCGTCGCACTGTTTTGTGCAGTTCACACTCGAGCTATTTTGCGCGTCGTAGTGTTTTGTGCAGTTCACACTGGCGCAATTTTGCGCGTCGCACTGTTTTGTGCAGTTAACACTCGCGCTATTTTGCGGGTCGCACTGTTTTGTGCAGTTCACACTCGAGCTATTTTGCGCGTCGTAGTGTTTTGTGCAGTTCACACTGGCGCTATTTTGCGCGTCGCACTGTTTTGTGCAGTTCACACTCGCGCTATTTTGCGGGTCGCACTGTTTTGTGCAGTTCACACTCGCGCTATTTTGCGCGTCGCACTGTTTTGTGCAGTTTATCACTCCCGCTATTTTGCGGGTCGCACTGTTTTGTGCAGTTGACACTCGCGCTATTTTGCGCGTCGCACTGTTTTGTGCAGTTTATCACTCGAGCTATTTTGCGCGTCGCACTGTTTTGTGCAGTTGACACTCGCGCTATTTTGCGCGTCGCACTGTTTTGTGCAGTTCACACTGGCGCTATTTTGCCCGTCGCACTGTTTTGTGCAGTTCACACTCGCGCTATTTTGCGCGTCGCAGTGTTTTGTGCAGTTCACACTGGCGCTATTTTGCGCGTCGCCCTGTTTTGTGCAGTTTATCACTCGAGCTATTTTGCGCGTCACACTGTTTTGTGCAGTTGACACTCGCGCTATTTTGCGCGTCGCACTGTTTCGTGCAGTTCACACTCGCGCTATTTTGCGCGTCGCACTGTTTTGTGCAGTTTATCACTCGAGCTATTTTCCGCGTCGCACTGTTTTGTGCAGTTCACACTCGCGCTATTTTGCGCGTCGCACTGTTTTGTGCAGTTCACACTCGAGCTATTTTCCGCGTCGCAGTGTTTTGTGCAGTTCACACTGGCGCTATTTTACGCGTCGCACTGTTTTGTGCAGTTCACACTCGCGCTATTTTGCGGGTCGCACTGTTTTGTGCAGTTCACACTCGCGCTATTTTGCGCGTCGCACTGTTTTGTGCAGTTTATCACTCCCGCTATTTTGCGTGTCGCACTGTTTTGTGCAGTTGACACTCGCGCTATTTTGCGCGTCGCACTATTTTGTGCAGTTTATCACTCGAGCTATTTTGCGCGTCGCACTGTTTTGTGCAGTTGACACTCGCGCTATTTTGCGCGTCGCACTGTTTTGTGCAGTTCAGACTCGCGCTATTTTGCGCGTCGCACTGTTTTGTGCAGTTCACACTCGCGCTATTTTGCGCGTGGCACTGTTTTGTGCAGTTCACACTCGCGCTATTTTGCGCGTCGCAGTGTTTTGTCCAGTTCACACTGGCGCTATTTTGCGCGTCGCACTGTTTTGTGCAGTTCACACTCGCGCTATTTTGCGGGTCGCACTGTTTTGTGCAGTTCACACTCGCGCTATTTTGCGCGTCGCACTGTTTTGTGCAGTTTATCACTCCCGCTATTTTGCGGGTCGCACTGTTTTGTGCAGTTGACACTCGCGCTATTTTGTGCGTCGCACTGTTTTGTGCAGCTTATCACTCCCGCTATTTTGCGCGTCGCACTGTTTTGTGCAGTTGACACTCGCGCTATTTTGCGCGTCGCACTGTTTTGTGCAGTTTATCACTCGAGCTATTTTGCGCGTCGCACTGTTTTGTGCAGTTCACACTCGCGCTATTTTGCGCGTCGCACTCGCGCTATTTTGCGCGTCGCACTGTTTTGTGCAGTTTATCACTCCCGCTATTTTGCGCGTCGCACTGTTTTGTGCAGTTGACACTCGCGCTATTTTGCGCGTCGCACTGTTTTGTGCAGTTTATCACTCGAGCTATTTTGCGCGTCGCACTGTTTTGTGCAGTTCACACTCGCGCTATTTTGCGCGTCGCCCTCGCGCTATTTTGCGCGTCGCACTGTTTTGTGCAGTTCACACTGGCGCTATTTTGCGCGTCGCACTGTTTTGTGCAGTTCACACTCGCGCTATTTTGCGGGTCGCACTGTTTTGTGCAGTTCACACTCGCGCTATTTTGCGCGTCGCACTATTTTGTGCAGTTCACACTCGCGCTATTTTGCGCGTCGCCCAGTTTTGTGCAGTTTATCACTCCCGCTATTTTGCGCGTCGCACTGTTTTGTGCAGTTGACACTCGCGCTATTTTGCGCGTCGCACTGTTTTGTGCAGTTTATCACTCGAGCTATTTTGCGCGTCGCACTGTTTTGTGCAGTTCACACTCGCGCTATTTTGCGCGTCGCACTGTTTTGTGCAGTTCACACTCGCGCTATTTTGCGCGTCGCAGTGTTTTGTGCAGTTCACACTGGCGCTATTTTGCGCGTCGCACTGTTTTGTGCAGTTCACACTCGCGCTATTTTGCGGGTCGCACTGTTTTGTGCAGTTCACACTCGCGCTATTTTGCGCGTCGCACTGTTTTGTGCAGTTTATCACTCCCGCTATTTTGCGCGTCGCACTGTTTTGTGCAGTTGACACTCGCGCTATTTTGCGCGTCGCACTGTTTTGTGCAGTTTATCACTCGAGCTATTTTGCGCGTCGCTATGTTTTGTGCAGTTGACACTCGCGCTATTTTGCGCGTCGCACTGTTTTGTGCAGTTCACACTCGCGCTATTTTGCGCGTCGCAGTGTTTTGTGCAGTTCACACTGGCGCTATTTTGCGCGTCACCCTGTTTTGTGCAGTTTATCACTCGAGCTATTTTGCGCGTCGCACTGTTTTGTGCAGTTGACACTCGCGCTATTTTGCGCGTCGCACTGTTTCGTGCAGTTCACACTCGCGCTATTTTGCGCGTCGCACTGTTTTGTGCAGTTTATCACTCGAGCTATTTTGCGCGTCGCACTGTTTTGTGCAGTTCACACTCGCGCTATTTTGCGCGTCGCACTGTTTTGTGCAGTTCACACTCGAGCTATTTTGCGCGTCGCAGTGTTTTGTGCAGTTCACACTGGCGCAATTTTGCGCGTCGCACTGTTTTGTGCAGTTAACACTCGCGCTATTTTGCGGGTCGCACTGTTTTGTGCAGTTCACACTCGAGCTATTTTGCGCGTCGTAGTGTTTTGTGCAGTTCACACTGGCGCTATTTTGCGCGTCGCACTGTTTTGTGCAGTTCACACTCGCGCTATTTTGCGGGTCGCACTGTTTTGTGCAGTTCACACTCGCGCTATTTTGCGCGTCGCACTGTTTTGTGCAGTTTATCACTCCCGCTATTTTGCGTGTCGCACTGTTTTGTGCAGTTGACACTCGCGCTATTTTGCGCGTCGCACTGTTTTGTGCAGTTTATCACTCGAGCTATTTTGCGCGTCGCACTGTTTTGTGCAGTTGACACTCGCGCTATTTTGCGCGTCGCACTGTTTTGTGCAGTTCAGACTCGCGCTATTTTGCGCGTCGCACTGTTTTGTGCAGTTCACACTCGCGCTATTTTGCGCGTCGCACTGTTTTGTGCAGTTCACACTGGCGCTATTTTGCCCGTCGCACTGTTTTGTGCAGTTCACACTTGCGCTATTTTGCGCGTCGCAGTGTTTTGTGCAGTTCACACTGGCGCTATTTTGCGCGTCGCCCTGTTTTGTGCAGTTTATCACTCGAGCTATTTTGCGCGTCGCACTGTTTTGTGCAGTTGACACTCGCGCTATTTTGCGCGTCGCACTGTTTCGTGCAGTTC
The DNA here is from genome assembly GCA_036172215.1 of Camellia granthamiana. Lineage (NCBI taxonomy): Eukaryota > Viridiplantae > Streptophyta > Magnoliopsida > Ericales > Theaceae > Camellia > Camellia granthamiana. Next base: position 31,725 of record JAXFYN010000972.1, read on the forward strand.
ACACTCGCGCTATTTTGCGCGTCGCACTGTTTTGTGCAGTTTATCACTCGAGCTATTTTGCGCGTCGCACTGTTTTGTGCAGTTCACACTCGCGCTATTTTGCGCGTCGCACTGTTTTGTGCAGTTCACACTCGAGCTATTTTCCGCGTCGCAGTGTTTTGTGCAGTTCACACTGGCGCTATTTTACGCGTCGCACTGTTTTGTGCAGTTCACACTCGCGCTATTTTGCGGGTCGCACTGTTTTGTGCAGTTCACACTCGCGCTATTTTGCGCGTCGCACTGTTTTGTGCAGTTTATCACTCCCGCTATTTTGCGTGTCGCACTGTTTTGTGCAGTTGACACTCGCGCTATTTTGCGCGTCGCACTATTTTGTGCAGTTTATCACTCGAGCTATTTTGCGCGTCGCACTGTTTTGTGCAGTTGACACTCGCGCTATTTTGCGCGTCGCACTGTTTTGTGCAGTTCAGACTCGCGCTATTTTGCGCGTCGCACTGTTTTGTGCAGTTCACACTCGCGCTATTTTGCGCGTGGCACTGTTTTGTGCAGTTCACACTCGCGCTATTTTGCGCGTCGCAGTGTTTTGTCCAGTTCACACTGGCGCTATTTTGCGCGTCGCACTGTTTTGTGCAGTTCACACTCGCGCTATTTTGCGGGTCGCACTGTTTTGTGCAGTTCACACTCGCGCTATTTTGCGCGTCGCACTGTTTTGTGCAGTTTATCACTCCCGCTATTTTGCGGGTCGCACTGTTTTGTGCAGTTGACACTCGCGCTATTTTGTGCGTCGCACTGTTTTGTGCAGCTTATCACTCCCGCTATTTTGCGCGTCGCACTGTTTTGTGCAGTTGACACTCTGGCTATTTTGCGCGTCGCACTGTTTTGTGCAGTTTATCACTCGAGCTATTTTGCGCGTCGCACTGTTTTGTGCAGTTCACACTCGCGCTATTTTGCGCGTCGCACTCGCGCTATTTTGCGCGTCGCACTGTTTTGTGCAGTTTATCACTCCCGCTATTTTGCGCGTCGCACTGTTTTGTGCAGTTGACACTCGCGCTATTTTGCGCGTCGCACTGTTTTGTGCAGTTCACACTCGCGCTATTTTGCGCGTCGCACTGTTTTGTGCAGTTTATCACTGGAGCTATTTTGCGCGTCGCACTGTTTTGTGCAGTTCACACTCGCGCTATTTTGCGCGTCGCACTGTTTTGTGCAGTTTATCACTCGAGCTATTTTGCGCGTCGCACTGTTTTGTGCAGTTCACACTCGCGCTATTTTGCGCGTCGCACTCGCGCTATTTTGCGCGTCGCACTGTTTTGTGCAGTTTATCACTCCCGCTATTTTGCGCGTCGCACTGTTTTGTGCAGTTGACACTCGCGCTATTTTGCGCGTCGCACTGTTTTGTGCAGTTCGCACTCGCGCTATTTTGCGCGTCGCACTGTTTTGTGCAGTTTATCACTCGAGCTATTTTGCGCGTCGCACTGTTTTGTGCAGTTCACACTCGCGCTATTTTGCGCGTCGCCCTCGCGCTATTTTGCGCGTCGCACTGTTTTGTGCAGTTCACACTGGCGCTATTTTGCGCGTCGCACTGTTTTGTGCAGTTCACACTCGCGCTATTTTGCGGGTCGCACTGTTTTGTGCAGTTCACACTCGCGCTATTTTGCGCGTCGCACTATTTTGTGCAGTTCACACTCGCGCTATTTTGCGCGTCGCCCAGTTTTGTGCAGTTTATCACTCCCGCTATTTTGCGCGTCGCACTGTTTTGTGCAGTTGACACTCGCGCTATTTTGCGCGTCGCACTGTTTTGTGCAGTTTATCACTCGAGCTATTTTGCGCGTCGCACTGTTTTGTGCAGTTCACACTCGCGCTATTTTGCGCGTCGCACTGTTTTGTGCAGTTCACACTCGCGCTATTTTGCGCGTCGCAGTGTTTTGTGCAGTTCACACTGGCGCTATTTTGCGCGTCGCACTGTTTTGTGCAGTTCACACTCGCGCTATTTTGCGGGTCGCACTGTTTTGTGCAGTTCACACTCGCGCTATTTTGCGCGTCGCACTGTTTTGTGCAGTTTATCACTCCCGCTATTTTGCGCGTCGCACTGTTTTGTGCAGTTGACACTCGCGCTATTTTGCGCGTCCCACTGTTTTGTGCAGTTTATCACTCGAGCTATTTTGCGCGTCGCTATGTTTTGTGCAGTTGACACTCGCGCTATTTTGCGCGTCGCACTGTTTTGTGCAGTTCACACTCGCGCTATTTTGCGCGTCGCAGTGTTTTGTGCAGTTCACACTGGCGCTATTTTGCGCGTCACCCTGTTTTTGTGCAGTTTATCACTCGAGCTATTTTGCGCGTCGCACTGTTTTGTGCAGTTGACACTCGCGCTATTTTGCGCGTCGCACTGTTTCGTGCAGTTCACACTCGCGCTATTTTGCGCGTCGCACTGTTTTGTGCAGTTTATCACTCGAGCTATTTTGCGCGTCGCACTGTTTTGTGCAGTTCACACTCGCGCTATTTTGCGCGTCGCACTGTTTTGTGCAGTTCACACTCGAGCTATTTTGCGCGTCGCAGTGTTTTGTGCAGTTCACACTGGCGCTATTTTGCGCGTCGCACTGTTTTGTGCAGTTCACACTCGCGCTATTTTGCGGGTCGCACTGTTTTGTGCAGTTCACACTCGCGCTATTTTGCGCGTCGCACTGTTTTGTGCAGTTTATCACTCCCGCTATTTTGCGGGTCGCACTGTTTTGTGCAGTTGACACTCGCGCTATTTTGCGCGTCGCACTGTTTTGTGCAGTTTATCACTCGAGCTATTTGCGCGTCGCACTGTTTTGTGCAGTTGACACTCGCGCTATTTTGCGCGTCGCACTGTTTTGTGCAGTTCAGACTCGCGCTATTTTGCGCGTCGCACTGTTTTGTGCAGTTCACACTCGCGCTATTTTGCGCGTCGCACTGTTTTGTGCAGTTCACACTGGCGCTATTTTGCCCGTCGCACTGTTTTGTGCAGTTCACACTCGCGCTATTTTGCGCGTCGCAGTGTTTTGTGCAGTTCACACTGGCGCTATTTTGCGCGTCGCCCTGTTTTGTGCAGTTTATCACTCGAGCTATTTTGCGCGTCGCACTGTTTTGTGCAGTTGACACTCGCGCTATTTTGCGCGTCCCACTGTTTCGTGCAGTTCACACTCGCGCTATTTTGCGCGTCGCACTGTTTTGTGCAGTTTATCACTCGAGCTATTTTGCGCGTCGCACTGTTTTGTGCAGTTCACACTCGCGCTATTTTGCGCGTCGCACTGTTTTGCGCAGTTCACACTCGAGCTATTTTGCGCGTCGCAGTGTTTTGTGCAGTTCACACTGGCGCTATTTTGCGCGTCGCACTGTTTTTGTGCAGTTCACACTCGCGCTATTTTGCGGGTCGCACTGTTTTGTGCAGTTCACACTCGCGCTATTTTGCGCGTCGCACTGTTTTGTGCAGTTTATCACTCCCGCTATTTTGCGTGTCGCACTGTTTTGTGCAGTTGACACTCGCGCTATTTTGCGCGTCGCACTGTTTTGTGCAGTTGACACTCGCGCTATTTTGCGCGTTCGCACTGTTTTGTGCAGTTCAGACTCGCGCTATTTTGCGCGTCGCACTGTTTTGTGCAGTTCACACTCGCGCTATTTTGCGCGTGGCACTGTTTTGTGCAGTTCACACTCGCGCTATTTTGCGCGTCGCAGTGTTTTGTCCAGTTCACACTGGCGCTATTTTGCGCGTCGCACTGTTTTGTGCAGTTCACACTCGCGCTATTTTGCGGGTCGCACTGTTTTGTGCAGTTCACACTCGCGCTATTTTGCGCGTCGCACTGTTTTGTGCAGTTTATCACTCCCGCTATTTTGCGTGTCGCACTGTTTTGTGCAGTTGACACTCGCGCTATTTTGTGCGTCGCACTGTTTTGTGCAGCTTATCACTCCCGCTATTTTGCGCGTCGCACTGTTTTGTGCAGTTGACACTCGCGCTATTTTGCGCGTCGCACTGTTTTGTGCAGTTTATCACTCGAGCTATTTTGCGCGTCGCACTGTTTTGTGCAGTTCACACTCGCGCTATTTTGCGCGTCGCACTCGCGCTATTTTGCGCGTCGCACTGTTTTGTGCAGTTTATCACTCCCGCTATTTTGCGCGTCGCACTGTTTTGTGCAGTTGACACTCGCGCTATTTTGCGCGTCGCACTGTTTTGTGCAGTTTATCACTCGAGCTATTTTGCGCGTCGCACTGTTTTGTGCAGTTCACACTCGCGCTATTTTGCGCGTCGCACTGTTTTGTGCAGTTCACACTCGCGCTATTTTGCGCGTCGCACTGTTTTGTGCAGTTTATCACTCCCGCTATTTTGCGCGTCGCACTGTTTTGTGCAGTTGACACTCGCGCTATTTTGCGCGTCGCACTGTTTTGTGCAGTTTATCACTCGAGCTATTTTGCGCGTCGCAGTGTTTTGTGCAGTTCACACTCGCGCTATTTTGCGCGTCGCACTGTTTTGTGCAGCTCACACTCGCGCTATTTTGCGCGTCGCACTGTTTTGTGCAGTTTATCACTCCCGCTATTTTGCGCGTCGCACTGTTTTGTGCAGTTGACACTCGCGCTATTTTGCGCGTCGCACTGTTTTGTGCAGTTTATCACTCGAGCTATTTTGCGCGTCGCACTGTTTTGTGCAGTTCACACTCGCGCTATTTTGCGCGTCGCACTGTTTTGTGCAGTTCACACTCGCGCTATTTTGCGCGTCGCAGTGTTTTGTGCAGTTCACACTGGCGCTATTTTGCGCGTCGCACTGTTTTGTGCAGTTCACACTCGCGCTATTTTGCGCGTCGCCCTGTTTTGTGCAGTTTATCACTCCCGCTATTTTGCGCGTCGCACTGTTTTGTGCAGTTGACACTCGCGCTATTTTGCGCGTCGCACTGTTTTGTGCAGTTTATCACTCGAGCTATTTTGCGCGTCGCACTGTTTTGTGCAGTTCACACTCGCGCTAATTTGCGCGTCGCAGTGTTTTGTGCAGTTCACACTGGCGCTATTTTCCGCGTCGCACTGTTTTGTGCAGTTCACACTCGCGCTATTTTGCGCGTCGCACTGTTTTGTGCAGTTTATCACTCCCGCTATTTTGCGCGTCGCACTGTTTTGTGCAGTTGACACTCGCGCTATTTTGCGCGTCGCACTGTTTTGTGCAGTTTATCACTCGAGCTATTTTGCGCGTCGCACTGTTTTGTGCAGTTCACACTCGCGCGATTTTGCGCGTCGCACTCGCGCTATTTTGCGCGTCGCACTGTTTTGTGCAGTTTATCACTCCCGCTATTTTGCACGTCGCACTGTTTTGTGCAGTTGACACTCGCGCTATTTTGCGCGTCGCACTGTTTTGTGCAGTTTATCACTCGAGCTATTTTGCGCGTCGCACTGTTTTGTGCAGTTCACACTCGCGCTATTTTGCGCGTCGCACTGTTTTGTGCAGTTCACCCTCGCGCTATTTTGCGCGTCGCACTGTTTTGTGCAGTTTATCACTCCCGCTATTTTGCGCGTCGCACTGTTTTGTGCAGTTGACACTCGCGCTATTTTGCGCGTCGCACTGTTTTGTGCAGTTTACCACTCGAGCTATTTTGCGCGTCGCAGTGTTTTGTGCAGTTCACACTCGCGCTATTTTGCGCGTCGCACGGTTTTGTGCAGTTCACACTCGCGCTATTTTGCGCATCGCACTGTTTTGTGCAGTTCACACTCGCGCTATTTTGCGCGTCGCGCTGTTTTGTGCAGTTCACACTCGCGCTATTTTGCGCGTCGCCCTGTTTTGTGCAGTTTATCACTCGAGCTATTTTGCGCGTCGCACTGTTTTGTGCAGTTGACACTCGCGCTATTTTCCGCGTCGCACTGTTTTGTGCAGTTCAGACTCGCGCTATTTTGCGCGTCACACTGTTTTGTGCAGTTCACACTCGCGCTATTTTGCGCGTCGCACTGTTTTGTGCAGTTCACACTGGCGCTATTTTGCCCGTCGCACTGTTTTGTGCAGTTCACACTCGCGCTATTTTGCGCGTCGCAGTGTTTTGTGCAGTTCACACTGGCGCTATTTTGCGCGTCGCCCTGTTTTGTGCAGTTTATCACTCGAGCTATTTTGCGCGTCGCACTGTTTTGTGCAGTTGACACTCGCGCTATTTTGCACGTCCCACTGTTTCGTGCAGTTCACACTCGCGCTATTTTGCGCGTCGCACTGTTTTGTGCAGTTTATCACTCGAGCTATTTTGCGCGTCGCACTGTTTTGTGCAGTTCACACTCGCGCTATTTTGCGCGTCGCACTGTTTTGCGCAGTTCACACTCGAGCTATTTTGCGCGTCGCAGTGTTTTGTGCAGTTCACACTGGCGCTATTTTGCGCGTCGCACTGTTTTGTGCAGTTCACACTCGCGCTATTTTGCGGGTCGCACTGTTTTGTGCAGTTCACACTCGCGCTATTTTGCGCGTCGCACTGTTTTGTGCAGTTTATCACTCCCGCTATTTTGCGTGTCGCACTGTTTTGTGCAGTTGACACTCACGCTATTTTGCGCGTCGCACTGTTTTGTGCAGTTCAGACTCGCGCTATTTTGCGCGTCGCACTGTTTTGTGCAGTTCACACTCGCGCTATTTTGCGCGTGGCACTGTTTTGTGCAGTTCACACTCGCGCTATTTTGCGCGTCGCAGTGTTTTGTCCAGTTCACACTGGCGCTATTTTGCGCGTCGCACTGTTTTGTGCAGTTCACACTCGCGCTATTTTGCGGGTCGCACTGTTTTGTGCAGTTCACACTCGCGCTATTTTGCGCGTCGCACTGTTTTGTGCAGTTTATCACTCCCGCTATTTTGCGTGTCGCACTGTTTTGTGCAGTTGACACTCGCGCTATTTTGTGCGTCGCACTGTTTTGTGCAGCTTATCACTCCCGCTATTTTGCGCGTCGCACTGTTTTGTGCAGTTGACACTCGCGCTATTTTGCGCGTCGCACTGTTTTGTGCAGTTTATCACTCGAGCTATTTTGCGCGTCGCACTGTTTTGTGCAGTTCACACTCGCGCTATTTTGCGCGTCGCACTCGCGCTATTTTGCGCGTCGCACTGTTTTGTGCAGTTTATCACTCCCGCTATTTTGCGCGTCGCACTGTTTTGTGCAGTTGACACTCGCGCTATTTTGCGCGTCGCACTGTTTTGTGCAGTTTATCACTCGAGCTATTTTGCGCGTCGCACTGTTTTGTGCAGTTCACACTCGCGCTATTTTGCGCGTCGCACTGTTTTGTGCAGTTCACACTCGCGCTATTTTGCGCGTCGCACTGTTTTGTGCAGTTTATCACTCCCGCTATTTTGCGCGTCGCACTGTTTTGTGCAGTTGACACTCGCGCTATTTTGCGCGTCGCACTGTTTTGTGCAGTTTATCACTCGAGCTATTTTGCGCGTCGCAGTGTTTTGTGCAGTTCACACTCGCGCTATTTTGCGCGTCGCACTGTTTTGTGCAGTTCACACTCGCGCTATTTTGCGCGTCGCACTGTTTTGTGCAGTTTATCACTCCCGCTATTTTGCGCGTCGCACTGTTTTGTGCAGTTGACACTCGCGCTATTTTGCGCGTCGCACTGTTTTGTGCAGTTTATCACTCGAGCTATTTTGCGCGTCGCACTGTTTTGTGCAGTTCACACTCGCGCTATTTTGCGCGTCGCACTGTTTTGTGCAGTTCACACTCGCGCTATTTTGCGCGTCGCAGTGTTTTGTGCAGTTCACACTGGCGCTATTTTGCGCGTCGCACTGTTTTGTGCAGTTCACACTCGCGCTATTTTGCGCGTCGCCCTGTTTTGTGCAGTTTATCACTCCCGCTATTTTGCGCGTCGCACTGTTTTGTGCAGTTGACACTCGCGCTATTTTGCGCGTCGCACTGTTTTGTGCTGTTTATCACTCGAGCTATTTTGCGCGTCGCACTGTTTTGTGCAGTTCACACTCGCGCTAATTTGCGCGTCGCAGTGTTTTGTGCAGTTCACACTGGCGCTATTTTCCGCGTCGCACTGTTTTGTGCAGTTCACACTCGCGCTATTTTGCGCGTCGCACTGTTTTGTGCAGTTTATCACTCCCGCTATTTTGCGCGTCGCACTGTTTTGTGCAGTTGACACTCGCGCTATTTTGCGCGTCGCACTGTTTTGTGCAGTTTATCACTCGAGCTATTTTGCGCGTCGCACTGTTTTGTGCAGTTCACACTCGCGCGATTTTGCGCGTCGCACTCGCGCTATTTTGCGCGTCGCACTGTTTTGTGCAGTTTATCACTCCCGCTATTTTGCACGTCGCACTGTTTTGTGCAGTTGACACTCGCGCTATTTTGCGCGTCGCACTGTTTTGTGCAGTTTATCACTCGAGCTATTTTGCGCGTCGCACTGTTTTGTGCAGTTCACACTCGCGCTATTTTGCGCGTCGCACTGTTTTGTGCAGTTCACCCTCGCGCTATTTTGCGCGTCGCACTGTTTTGTGCAGTTTATCACTCCCGCTATTTTGCGCGTCGCACTGTTTTGTGCAGTTGACACTCGCGCTATTTTGCGCGTCGCACTGTTTTGTGCAGTTTACCACTCGAGCTATTTTGCGCGTCGCAGTGTTTTGTGCAGTTCACACTCGCGCTATTTTGCGCGTCGCACGGTTTTGTGCAGTTCACACTCGCGCTATTTTGCGCGTCGCACTGTTTTGTGCAGTTCACACTCGCGCTATTTTGCGCGTCGCGCTGTTTTGTGCAGTTCACACTCGCGCTATTTTGCGCGTCGCCCTGTTTTGTGCAGTTTATCACTCGAGCTATTTTGCGCGTCGCACTGTTTTGTGCAGTTGACACTCGCGCTATTTTCCGCGTCGCACTGTTTTGTGCAGTTCAGACTCGCGCTATTTTGCGCGTCGCACTGTTTTGTGCAGTTCACACTCGCGCTATTTTGCGCGTCGCACTGTTTTGTGCAGTTCACACTGGCGCTATTTTGCCCGTCGCATTGTTTTGTGCAGTTCACACTCGCGCTATTTTGCGCGTCGCAGTGTTTTGTGCAGTTCACACTGGCGCTATTTTGCGCGTCGCCCTGTTTTGTGCAGTTTATCACTCGAGCTATTTTGCGCGTCGCACTGTTTTGTGCAGTTGACACTCGCGCTATTTTGCGCGTCCCACTGTTTCGTGCAGTTCACACTCGCGCTATTTTGCGCGTCGCACTGTTTTGTGCAGTTTATCACTCGAGCTATTTTGCGCGTCGCACTGTTTTGTGCAGTTCACACTCGCGCTATTTTGCGCGTCGCACTGTTTTGCGCAGTTCACACTCGAGCTATTTTGCGCGTCGCAGTGTTTTGTGCAGTTCACACTGGCGCTATTTTGCGCGTCGCACTGTTTTGTGCAGTTCACACTCGCGCTATTTTGCGGGTCGCACTGTTTTGTGCAGTTCACACTCGCGCTATTTTGCGCGTCGCACTGTTTTGTGCAGTTTATCACTCCCGCTATTTTGCGTGTCGCACTGTTTTGTGCAGTTGACACTCGCGCTATTTTGCGCGTCGCCCTATTTTGTGCAGTTTATCACTCGAGCTATTTTGCGCGTCGCACTGTTTTGTGCAGTTGACACTCACGCTATTTTGCGCGTCGCACTGTTTTGTGCAGTTCAGACTCGCGCTATTTTGCGCGTCGCACTGTTTTGTGCAGTTCACACTCGCGCTATTTTGCGCGTGGCACTGTTTTGTGCAGTTCACACTCGCGCTATTTTGCGCGTCGCAGTGTTTTGTCCAGTTCACACTGGCGCTATTTTGCGCGTCGCACTGTTTTGTGCAGTTCACACTCGCGCTATTTTGCGGGTCGCACTGTTTTGTGCAGTTCACACTCGCGCTATTTTGCGCGTCGCACTGTTTTGTGCAGTTTATCACTCCCGCTATTTTGCGTGTCGCACTGTTTTGTGCAGTTGACACTCGCGCTATTTTGTGCGTCGCACTGTTTTGTGCAGCTTATCACTCCCGCTATTTTGCGCGTCGCACTGTTTTGTGCAGTTGACACTCGCGCTATTTTGCGCGTCGCACTGTTTTGTGCAGTTTATCACTCGAGCTATTTTGCGCGTCGCACTGTTTTGTGCAGTTCACACTCGCGCTATTTTGCGCGTCGCACTCGCGCTATTTTGCGCGTCGCACTGTTTTGTGCAGTTTATCACTCCCGCTATTTTGCGCGTCGCACTGTTTTGTGCAGTTGACACTCGCGCTATTTTGCGCGTCGCACTGTTTTGTGCAGTTTATCACTCGAGCTATTTTGCGCGTTGCACTGTTTTGTGCAGTTCACACTCGCGCTATTTTGCGCGTCGCACTGTTTTGTGCAGTTCACACTCGCGCTATTTTGCGCGTCGCACTGTTTTGTGCAGTTTATCACTCCCGCTATTTTGCGCGTCGCACTGTTTTGTGCAGTTGACACTCGCGCTATTTTGCGCGTCGCACTGTTTTGTGCAGTTTATCACTCGAGCTATTTTGCGCGTTGCAGTGTTTTGTGCAGTTCACACTCGCGCTAGTTTGCGCGTCGCACTGTTTTGTGCAGTTCACACTCGCGCTATTTTGCGCGTCGCACTGTTTTGTGCAGTTTATCACTCCCGCTATTTTGCGCGTCGCACTGTTTTGTGCAGTTGACACTCGCGCTATTTTGCGCGTCGCACTGTTTTGTGCAGTTTATCACTCGAGCTATTTTGCGCGTCGCACTGTTTTGTGCAGTTCACACTCGCGCTATTTTGCGCGTCGCACTGTTTTGTGCAGTTCACACTCGCGCTATTTTGCGCGTCGCAGTGTTTTGTGCAGTTCACACTGGCGCTATTTTGCGCGTCGCACTGTTTTGTGCAGTTCACACTCGCGCTATTTTGCGCGTCGCCCTGTTTTGTGCAGTTTATCACTCCCGCTATTTTGCGCGTCACACTGTTTTGTGCAGTTGACACTCGCGCTATTTTGCGCGTCGCACTGTTTTGTGCAGTTTATCACTCGAGCTATTTTGCGCGTCGCACTGTTTTGTGCAGTTCACACTCGCGCTAATTTGCGCGTCGCAGTGTTTTGTGCAGTTCACACTGGCGCTATTTTCCGCGTCGCACTGTTTTGTGCAGTTCACACTCGCGCTATTTTGCGCGTCGCACTGTTTTGTGCAGTTTATCACTCCCGCTATTTTGCGCGTCGCACTGTTTTGTGCAGTTGACACTCGCGCTATTTTGCGCGTCGCACTGTTTTGTGCAGTTTATCACTCGAGCTATTTTGCGCGTCGCACTGTTTTGTGCAGTTCACACTCGCGCGATTTTGCGCGTCGCACTCGCGCTATTTTGCGCGTCGCACTGTTTTGTGCAGTTTATCACTCCCGCTATTTTGCACGTCGCACTGTTTTGTGCAGTTGACACTCGCGCTATTTTGCGCGTCGCACTGTTTTGTGCAGTTTATCACTCGAGCTATTTTGCGCGTCGCACTGTTTTGTGCAGTTCACACTCGCGCTATTTTGCGCGTCGCACTGTTTTGTGCAGTTCACCCTCGCGCTATTTTGCGCGTCGCACTGTTTTGTGCAGTTTATCACTCCCGCTATTTTGCGCGTCGCACTGTTTTGTGCAGTTGACACTCGCGCTATTTTGCGCGTCGCACTGTTTTGTGCAGTTTACCACTCGAGCTATTTTGCGCGTCGCAGTGTTTTGTGCAGTTCACACTCGCGCTATTTTGCGCGTCGCACGGTTTTGTGCAGTTCACACTCGCGCTATTTTGCGCGTCGCACTGTTTTGTGCAGTTCACACTCGCGCTATTTTGCGCGTCGCGCTGTTTTGTGCAGTTCACACTCGCGCTATTTTGCGCGTCGCCCTGTTTTGTGCAGTTTATCACTCGAGCTATTTTGCGCGTCGCACTGTTTTGTGCAGTTGACACTCGCGCTATTTTGCGTGTCGCAGTGTTTTGTGCAGTTCACACTGGCGCTATTTTGCGCGTCGCAGTGTTTTGTGCAGTTCACACTCGCGCTATTTTGCGCGTCGCACTGTTTTGTGTAGTTGACACTCCCGCTATTTTGCGCGTCGCACTGTTTTGTGCAGTTGACACTCGCGCTATTTTGCGCGTCGCACTGTTTTGTGCAGTTTATCACTCGAGCTATTTTGCGCGTCGCACTGTTTTGTGCAGTTCACACTCGCGCTATTTTGCGCGTCGCCCTCGCGCTATTTTGCTCGTCGCACTATTTTGTGCAGTTCACACTGGCGCTATTTTGCGCGTCGCACTGTTTTGTGCAGTTCACACTCGCGCTATTTTGCGGGTCGCACTGTTTTGTGCAGTTCACACTCGCGCTATTTTGCGCGTCGCACTGTTTTGTGCAGTTCACACTCGCGCTATTTTGCGCGTCGCCCAGTTTTGTGCAGTTTATCACTCCCGCTATTTTGCGCGTCGCACTGTTTTGTGCAGTTGACACTCGCGCTATTTTGCGCGTCGCACTGTTTTGTGCAGTTTATCACTCGTGCTATTTTGCGCGTCGCACTGTTTTGTGCAGTTCACACTGGCGCTATTTTGCGCGTCGCAGTGTTTTGTGCAGTTCACACTGGCGCTATTTTGCGCGTCGCACTGTTTTGTGCAGTTCACACTCGCGCCATTTTGCGCGTCGCACTGTTTTGTGCAGTTTATCACTCCCGCTATTTTGCGCGTCGCACTGTTTTGTGCAGTTCACACTCGTGCTATTTTGCGCGTCGCACTGTTTTGTGCAGTTTATCACTCCCGCTATTTTGCGCGTCGCACTGTTTTGTGCAGTTGACACTCGCGCTATTTTGCGCGTCGCACTGTTTTGTGCAGTTTATCACTCGAGCTATTTTGCGCGTCGCTATGTTTTGTGCAGTTGACACTCGCGCTATTTTGCGCATCGCACTGTTTTGTGCAGTTCACACTGGCGCTATTTTGCGCGTCGCCCTGTTTTGTGCAGTTTATCACTCGAGCTATTTTGCGCGTCGCACTGTTTTGTGCAGTTGACACTCGCGCTATTTTGCGCGTCGCACTGTTTTGTGCAGTTTATCACTCGAGCTATTTTGCGCGTCGCACTGTTTTGTGCAGTTCACACTCGCGCGATTTTGCGCGTCGCACTCGCGCTATTTTGCGCGTCGCACTGTTTTGTGCAGTTTATCACTCCCGCTATTTTGCACGTCGCACTGTTTTGTGCAGTTGACACTCGCGCTATTTTGCGCGTCGCACTGTTTTGTGCAGTTTATCACTCGAGCTATTTTGCGCGTCGCACTGTTTTGTGCAGTTCACACTCGCGCTATTTTGCGCGTCGCACTGTTTTGTGCAGTTCACCCTCGCGCTATTTTGCGCGTCGCACTGTTTTGTGCAGTTTATCACTCCCGCTATTTTGCGCGTCGCACTGTTTTGTGCAGTTGACACTCGCGCTATTTTGCGCGTCGCACTGTTTTGTGCAGTTTACCACTCGAGCTATTTTGCGCGTCGCAGTGTTTTGTGCAGTTCACACTCGCGCTATTTTGCGCGTCGCACGGTTTTGTGCAGTTCACACTCGCGCTATTTTGCGCGTCGCACTGTTTTGTGCAGTTCACACTCGCGCTATTTTGCGCGTCGCGCTGTTTTGTGCAGTTCACACTCGCGCTATTTTGCGCGTCGCCCTGTTTTGTGCAGTTTATCACTCGAGCTATTTTGCGCGTCGCACTGTTTTGTGCAGTTGACACTCGCGCTATTTTCCGCGTCGCACTGTTTTGTGCAGTTCAGACTCGCGCTATTTTGCGCGTCGCACTGTTTTGTGCAGTTCACACTCGCGCTATTTTGCGCGTCGCACTGTTTTGTGCAGTTCACACTGGCGCTATTTTGCCCGTCGCATTGTTTTGTGCAGTTCACACTCGCGCTATTTTGCGCGTCGCAGTGTTTTGTGCAGTTCACACTGGCGCTATTTTGCGCGTCGCCCTGTTTTGTGCAGTTTATCACTCGAGCTATTTTGCGCGTCGCACTGTTTTGTGCAGTTGACACTCGCGCTATTTTGCGCGTCCCACTGTTTCGTGCAGTTCACACTCGCGCTATTTTGCGCGTCGCACTGTTTTGTGCAGTTTATCACTCGAGCTATTTTGCGCGTCGCACTGTTTTGTGCAGTTCACACTCGCGCTATTTTGCGCGTCGCACTGTTTTGCGCAGTTCACACTCGAGCTATTTTGCGCGTCGCAGTGTTTTGTGCAGTTCACACTGGCGCTATTTTGCGCGTCGCACTGTTTTGTGCAGTTCACACTCGCGCTATTTTGCGGGTCGCACTGTTTTGTGCAGTTCACACTCGCGCTATTTTGCGCGTCGCACTGTTTTGTGCAGTTTATCACTCCCGCTATTTTGCGTGTCGCACTGTTTTGTGCAGTTGACACTCGCGCTATTTTGCGCGTCGCCCTATTTTGTGCAGTTTATCACTCGAGCTATTTTGCGCGTCGCACTGTTTTGTGCAGTTGACACTCACGCTATTTTGCGCGTCGCACTGTTTTGTGCAGTTCAGACTCGCGCTATTTTGCGCGTCGCACTGTTTTGTGCAGTTCACACTCGCGCTATTTTGCGCGTGGCACTGTTTTGTGCAGTTCACACTCGCGCTATTTTGCGCGTCGCAGTGTTTTGTCCAGTTCACACTGGCGCTATTTTGCGCGTCGCACTGTTTTGTGCAGTTCACACTCGCGCTATTTTGCGGGTCGCACTGTTTTGTGCAGTTCACACTCGCGCTATTTTGCGCGTCGCACTGTTTTGTGCAGTTTATCACTCCCGCTATTTTGCGTGTCGCACTGTTTTGTGCAGTTGACACTCGCGCTATTTTGTGCGTCGCACTGTTTTGTGCAGCTTATCACTCCCGCTATTTTGCGCGTCGCACTGTTTTGTGCAGTTGACACTCGCGCTATTTTGCGCGTCGCACTGTTTTGTGCAGTTTATCACTCGAGCTATTTTGCGCGTCGCACTGTTTTGTGCAGTTCACACTCGCGCTATTTTGCGCGTCGCACTCGCGCTATTTTGCGCGTCGCACTGTTTTGTGCAGTTTATCACTCCCGCTATTTTGCGCGTCGCACTGTTTTGTGCAGTTGACACTCGCGCTATTTTGCGCGTCGCACTGTTTTGTGCAGTTTATCACTCGAGCTATTTTGCGCGTTGCACTGTTTTGTGCAGTTCACACTCGCGCTATTTTGCGCGTCGCACTGTTTTGTGCAGTTCACACTCGCGCTATTTTGCGCGTCGCACTGTTTTGTGCAGTTTATCACTCCCGCTATTTTGCGCGTCGCACTGTTTTGTGCAGTTGACACTCGCGCTATTTTGCGCGTCGCACTGTTTTGTGCAGTTTATCACTCGAGCTATTTTGCGCGTTGCAGTGTTTTGTGCAGTTCACACTCGCGCTAGTTTGCGCGTCGCACTGTTTTGTGCAGTTCACACTCGCGCTATTTTGCGCGTCGCACTGTTTTGTGCAGTTTATCACTCCCGCTATTTTGCGCGTCGCACTGTTTTGTGCAGTTGACACTCGCGCTATTTTGCGCGTCGCACTGTTTTGTGCAGTTTATCACTCGAGCTATTTTGCGCGTCGCACTGTTTTGTGCAGTTCACACTCGCGCTATTTTGCGCGTCGCACTGTTTTGTGCAGTTCACACTCGCGCTATTTTGCGCGTCGCAGTGTTTTGTGCAGTTCACACTGGCGCTATTTTGCGCGTCGCACTGTTTTGTGCAGTTCACACTCGCGCTATTTTGCGCGTCGCCCTGTTTTGTGCAGTTTATCACTCCCGCTATTTTGCGCGTCACACTGTTTTGTGCAGTTGACACTCGCGCTATTTTGCGCGTCGCACTGTTTTGTGCAGTTTATCACTCGAGCTATTTTGCGCGTCGCACTGTTTTGTGCAGTTCACACTCGCGCTAATTTGCGCGTCGCAGTGTTTTGTGCAGTTCACACTGGCGCTATTTTCCGCGTCGCACTGTTTTGTGCAGTTCACACTCGCGCTATTTTGCGCGTCGCACTGTTTTGTGCAGTTTATCACTCCCGCTATTTTGCGCGTCGCACTGTTTTGTGCAGTTGACACTCGCGCTATTTTGCGCGTCGCACTGTTTTGTGCAGTTTATCACTCGAGCTATTTTGCGCGTCGCACTGTTTTGTGCAGTTCACACTCGCGCGATTTTGCGCGTCGCACTCGCGCTATTTTGCGCGTCGCACTGTTTTGTGCAGTTTATCACTCCCGCTATTTTGCACGTCGCACTGTTTTGTGCAGTTGACACTCGCGCTATTTTGCGCGTCGCACTGTTTTGTGCAGTTTATCACTCGAGCTATTTTGCGCGTCGCACTGTTTTGTGCAGTTCACACTCGCGCTATTTTGCGCGTCGCACTGTTTTGTGCAGTTCACCCTCGCGCTATTTTGCGCGTCGCACTGTTTTGTGCAGTTTATCACTCCCGCTATTTTGCGCGTCGCACTGTTTTGTGCAGTTGACACTCGCGCTATTTTGCGCGTCGCACTGTTTTGTGCAGTTTACCACTCGAGCTATTTTGCGCGTCGCAGTGTTTTGTGCAGTTCACACTCGCGCTATTTTGCGCGTCGCACGGTTTTGTGCAGTTCACACTCGCGCTATTTTGCGCGTCGCACTGTTTTGTGCAGTTCACACTCGCGCTATTTTGCGCGTCGCGCTGTTTTGTGCAGTTCACACTCGCGCTATTTTGCGCGTCGCCCTGTTTTGTGCAGTTTATCACTCGAGCTATTTTGCGCGTCGCACTGTTTTGTGCAGTTGACACTCGCGCTATTTTGCGTGTCGCAGTGTTTTGTGCAGTTCACACTGGCGCTATTTTGCGCGTCGCAGTGTTTTGTGCAGTTCACACTCGCGCTATTTTGCGCGTCGCACTGTTTTGTGTAGTTGACACTCCCGCTATTTTGCGCGTCGCACTGTTTTGTGCAGTTGACACTCGCGCTATTTTGCGCGTCGCACTGTTTTGTGCAGTTTATCACTCGAGCTATTTTGCGCGTCGCACTGTTTTGTGCAGTTCACACTCGCGCTATTTTGCGCGTCGCCCTCGCGCTATTTTGCTCGTCGCACTATTTTGTGCAGTTCACACTGGCGCTATTTTGCGCGTCGCACTGTTTTGTGCAGTTCACACTCGCGCTATTTTGCGGGTCGCACTGTTTTGTGCAGTTCACACTCGCGCTATTTTGCGCGTCGCACTGTTTTGTGCAGTTCACACTCGCGCTATTTTGCGCGTCGCCCAGTTTTGTGCAGTTTATCACTCCCGCTATTTTGCGCGTCGCACTGTTTTGTGCAGTTGACACTCGCGCTATTTTGCGCGTCGCACTGTTTTGTGCAGTTTATCACTCGTGCTATTTTGCGCGTCGCACTGTTTTGTGCAGTTCACACTGGCGCTATTTTGCGCGTCGCAGTGTTTTGTGCAGTTCACACTGGCGCTATTTTGCGCGTCGCACTGTTTTGTGCAGTTCACACTCGCGCTATTTTGCGCGTCGCACTGTTTTGTGCAGTTTATCACTCCCGCTATTTTGCGCGTCGCACTGTTTTGTGCAGTTCACACTCGTGCTATTTTGCGCGTCGCACTGTTTTGTGCAGTTTATCACTCCCGCTATTTTGCGCGTCGCACTGTTTTGTGCAGTTGACACTCGCGCTATTTTGCGCGTCGCACTGTTTTGTGCAGTTTATCACTCGAGCTATTTTGCGCGTCGCTATGTTTTGTGCAGTTGACACTCGCGCTATTTTGCGCATCGCACTGTTTTGTGCAGTTCACACTGGCGCTATTTTGCGCGTCGCCCTGTTTTGTGCAGTTTATCACTCGAGCTATTTTGCGCGTCGCACTGTTTTGTGCAGTTGACACTCGCGCTATTTTGCGCGTCGCACTGTTTCGTGCAGTTCACACTCGCGCTATTTTGCGCGTCGCACTGTTTTGTGCAGTTTATCACTCGAGCTATTTTGCGCGTCGCACTGTTTTGTGCAGTTCACACTCGCGCTATTTTGCGCGTCGCACTGTTTTGTGCAGTTCACACTCGAGCTATTTTGCGTGTCGCAGTGTTTTGTGCAGTTCACACTGGCGCTATTTTGCGCGTCGCACTGTTTTGTGCAGTTCACACTCGCGCTATTTTGCGGGTCGCACTGTTTTGTGCAGTTCACACTCGCGCCATTTTGCGCGTCGCACTGTTTTGTGCAGTTTATCACTCCCGCTATTTTGCGTGTCGCACTGTTTTGTGCAGTTGACACTCGCGCTATTTTGCGCGTCGCACTGTTTTGTGCAGTTTATCACTCGAGCTATTTTGCGCGTCGCACTGTTTTGTGCAGTTGACACTCGCGCTATTTTGCGCGTCGCACTGTTTTGTGCAGTTCAGACTCGCGCTATTTTGCGCGTCGCACTGTTTTGTGCAGTTCACACTCGCGCTATTTTGCGCGTGGCACTGTTTTGTGCAGTTCACACTCGCGCTATTTTGCGCGTCGCAGTGTTTTGTCCAGTTCACACTGGCGCTATTTTGCGCGTCGCACTGTTTTGTGCAGTTCACACTCGCGCTATTTTGCGGGTCGCACTGTTTTGTGCAGTTCACACTCGCGCTATTTTGCGCGTCGCACTGTTTTGTGCAGTTTATCACTCCCGCTATTTTGCGTGTCGCACTGTTTTGTGCAGTTGACACTCGCGCTATTTTGGGCGTCGCACTGTTTTGTGCAGCTTATCACTCCCGCTATTTTGCGCGTCGCACTGTTTTGTGCAGTTGACACTCGCGCTATTTTGCGCGTCGCACTGTTTTGTGCAGTTTATCACCCGAGCTATTTTGCGCGTCGCACTATTTTGTGCAGTTCACACTCGCGCTATTTTGCGCGTCGCACTCGCGCTATTTTGCGCGTCGCACTGTTTTGTGCAGTTTATCACTCCCGCTATTTTGCGCGTCGCACTGTTTTGTGCAGTTGACACTCGCGCTATTTTGCGCGTCGCACTGTTTTGTGCAGTTTATCACTCGAGCTATTTTGCGCGTCGCACTGTTTTGTGCAGTTCACACTCGCGCTATTTTGCGCGTCGCACTGTTTTGTGCAGTTCACACTCGCGCTATTTTGCGCGTCGCCCTGTTTTGTGCAGTTTATCACTCCCGCTATTTTGCGCGTTGCACTGTTTTGTGCAGTTGACACTCGCGCTATTTTGCGCGTCGCACTGTTTTGTGCAGTTTATCACTCGAGCTATTTTGCGCGTCGCACTGTTTTGTGCAGTTCACACTCGCGCTATTTTGCGCGTCGCAGTGTTTTGTGCAGTTCACACTGGCGCTATTTTGCGCGTCGCACTGTTTTGTGCAGTTCACACTCGCGCTATTTTGCGCGTCGCAGTGTTTTGTGCAGTTCACACTGGCGCTATTTTGCGCGTCGCACTGTTTTGTGCAGTTCACACTCGCGCTATTTTGCGCGTCGCACTGTTTTGTGCAGTTTATCACTCCCGCTATTTTGCGCGTCGCACTGTTTTGTGCAGTTGACACTCGCGCTATTTTGCGCGTCGCACTGTTTTGTGCAGTTTATCACTCGAGCTATTTTGCGCGTCGCACTGTTTTGTGCAGTTCACACTCGCGCGATTTTGCGCGTCGCACTCGCGCTATTTTGCGCGTCGCACTGTTTTGTGCAGTTTATCACTCCCGCTATTTTGCACGTCGCACTGTTTTGTGCAGTTGACACTCGCGCTATTTTGCGCGTCGCACTGTTTTGTGCAGTTTATCACTCGTGCTATTTTGCGCGTCGCACTGTTTTGTGCAGTTCACACTCGCGCTATTTTGCGCGTCGCACTGTTTTGTGCAGTTTATCACTCGCGCTATTTTGCGCGTCGCACTGTTTTGTGCAGTTCACACTCGAGCTATTTTGCGCATCGCACTGTTTTGTGCAGTTCACCCTCGCGCTATTTTGCGCGTCGCACTGTTTTGTGCAGTTTATCACTCCCGCTATTTTGCGCGTCGCACTGTTTTGTGCAGTTTACCACTCGAGCTATTTTGCGCGTCGCAGTGTTTTGTGCAGTTCACACTCGCGCTATTTTGCGCGTCGCACGGTTTTGTGCAGTTCACACTCGCGGTATTTTGCGCGTCGCACTGTTTTGTGCAGTTCACACTCGCGCTATTTTGCGCGTCGCGCTGTTTTGTGCAGTTCACACTCGCGCTATTTTGCGCGTCGCCCTGTTTTGTGCAGTTTATCACTCGAGCTATTTTGCGCGTCGCACTGTTTTGTGCAGTTGACACTCGCGCAATTTTGCGCGTCGCAGTGTTTTGTGCAGTTCACACTGGCGCTATTTTGCGCGTCGCAGTGTTTTGTGCAGTTCACACTCGCGCTAGCGTCGCACTGTTTTGTGCAGTTTATCACTCGAGCTATTTTGCGCGTCGCACTGTTTTGTGCAGTTGACACTCGCGCTATTTTGCGCGTCGCACTGTTTTGTGCAGTTCAGACTCGCGCTATTTTGCGCGTCGCACTGTTTTGTGCAGTTCACACTCGCGCTATTTTGCGCGTGGCACTGTTTTGTGCAGTTCACACTCGCGCTATTTTGCGCGTCGCAGTGTTTTGTCCAGTTCACACTGGCGCTATTTTGCGCGTCGCACTGTTTTGTGCAGTTCACACTCGCGCTATTTTGCGGGTCGCACTGTTTTGTGCAGTTCACACTCGCGCTATTTTGCGCGTCGCACTGTTTTGTGCAGTTTATCACTCCCGCTATTTTGCGTGTCGCACTGTTTTGTGCAGTTGACACTCGCGCTATTTTGGGCGTCGCACTGTTTTGTGCAGCTTATCACTCCCGCTATTTTGCGCGTCGCACTGTTTTGTGCAGTTGACACTCGCGCTATTTTGCGCGTCGCACTGTTTTGTGCAGTTTATCACCCGAGCTATTTTGCGCGTCGCACTATTTTGTGCAGTTCACACTCGCGCTATTTTGCGCGTCGCACTCGCGCTATTTTGCGCGTCGCACTGTTTTGTGCAGTTTATCACTCCCGCTATTTTGCGCGTCGCACTGTTTTGTGCAGTTGACACTCGCGCTATTTTGCGCGTCGCACTGTTTTGTGCAGTTTATCACTCGAGCTATTTTGCGCGTCGCACTGTTTTGTGCAGTTCACACTCGCGCTATTTTGCGCGTCGCACTGTTTTGTGCAGTTCACACTCGCGCTATTTTGCGCGTCGCCCTGTTTTGTGCAGTTTATCACTCCCGCTATTTTGCGCGTTGCACTGTTTTGTGCAGTTGACACTCGCGCTATTTTGCGCGTCGCACTGTTTTGTGCAGTTTATCACTCGAGCTATTTTGCGCGACGCACTGTTTTGTGCAGTTCACACTCGCGCTATTTTGCGCGTCGCAGTGTTTTGTGCAGTTCACACTGGCGCTATTTTGCGCGTCGCACTGTTTTGTGCAGTTCACACTCGCGCTATTTTGCGCGTCGCACTGTTTTGTGCAGTTTATCACTCCCGCTATTTTGCGCGTCGCACTGTTTTGTGCAGTTGACACTCGCGCTATTTTGCGCGTCGCACTGTTTTGTGCAGTTTATCACTCGAGCTATTTTGCGCGTCGCACTGTTTTGTGCAGTTGACACTCGCGCTATTTTGCGTGTCGCAGTGTTTTGTGCAGTTCACACTGGCGCTATTTTGCGCGTCGCAGTGTTTTGTGCAGTTCACACTCGCGCTATTTTGCGCGTCGCACTGTTTTGTGTAGTTGACACTCCCGCTATTTTGCGCGTCGCACTGTTTTGTGCAGTTGACACTCGCGCTATTTTGCGCGTCGCACTGTTTTGTGCAGTTTATCACTCGAGCTATTTTGCGCGTCGCACTGTTTTGTGCAGTTCACACTCGCGCTATTTTGCGCGTCGCCCTCGCGCTATTTTGCTCGTCGCACTATTTTGTGCAGTTCACACTGGCGCTATTTTGCGCGTCGCACTGTTTTGTGCAGTTCACACTCGCGCTATTTTGCGGGTCGCACTGTTTTGTGCAGTTCACACTCGCGCTATTTTGCGCGTCGCACTGTTTTGTGCAGTTCACACTCGCGCTATTTTGCGCGTCGCCCAGTTTTGTGCAGTTTATCACTCCCGCTATTTTGCGCGTCGCACTGTTTTGTGCAGTTGACACTCGCGCTATTTTGCGCGTCGCACTGTTTTGTGCAGTTTATCACTCGTGCTATTTTGCGCGTCGCACTGTTTTGTGCAGTTCACACTGGCGCTATTTTGCGCGTCGCAGTGTTTTGTGCAGTTCACACTGGCGCTATTTTGCGCGTCGCACTGTTTTGTGCAGTTCACACTCGCGCTATTTTGCGCGTCGCACTGTTTTGTGCAGTTTATCACTCCCGCTATTTTGCGCGTCGCACTGTTTTGTGCAGTTCACACTCGTGCTATTTTGCGCGTCGCACTGTTTTGTGCAGTTTATCACTCCCGCTATTTTGCGCGTCGCACTGTTTTGTGCAGTTGACACTCGCGCTATTTTGCGCGTCGCACTGTTTTGTGCAGTTTATCACTCGAGCTATTTTGCGCGTCGCTATGTTTTGTGCAGTTGACACTCGCGCTATTTTGCGCATCGCACTGTTTTGTGCAGTTCACACTGGCGCTATTTTGCGCGTCGCCCTGTTTTGTGCAGTTTATCACTCGAGCTATTTTGCGCGTCGCACTGTTTTGTGCAGTTGACACTCGCGCTATTTTGCGCGTCGCACTGTTTCGTGCAGTTCACACTCGCGCTATTTTGCGCGTCGCACTGTTTTGTGCAGTTTATCACTCGAGCTATTTTGCGCGTCGCACTGTTTTGTGCAGTTCACACTCGCGCTATTTTGCGCGTCGCACTGTTTTGTGCAGTTCACACTCGAGCTATTTTGCGTGTCGCAGTGTTTTGTGCAGTTCACACTGGCGCTATTTTGCGCGTCGCACTGTTTTGTGCAGTTCACACTCGCGCTATTTTGCGGGTCGCACTGTTTTGTGCAGTTCACACTCGCGCCATTTTGCGCGTCGCACTGTTTTGTGCAGTTTATCACTCCCGCTATTTTGCGTGTCGCACTGTTTTGTGCAGTTGACACTCGCGCTATTTTGCGCGTCGCACTGTTTTGTGCAGTTTATCACTCGAGCTATTTTGCGCGTCGCACTGTTTTGTGCAGTTGACACTCGCGCTATTTTGCGCGTCGCACTGTTTTGTGCAGTTCAGACTCGCGCTATTTTGCGCGTCGCACTGTTTTGTGCAGTTCACACTCGCGCTATTTTGCGCGTGGCACTGTTTTGTGCAGTTCACACTCGCGCTATTTTGCGCGTCGCAGTGTTTTGTCCAGTTCACACTGGCGCTATTTTGCGCGTCGCACTGTTTTGTGCAGTTCACACTCGCGCTATTTTGCGGGTCGCACTGTTTTGTGCAGTTCACACTCGCGCTATTTTGCGCGTCGCACTGTTTTGTGCAGTTTATCACTCCCGCTATTTTGCGTGTCGCACTGTTTTGTGCAGTTGACACTCGCGCTATTTTGGGCGTCGCACTGTTTTGTGCAGCTTATCACTCCCGCTATTTTGCGCGTCGCACTGTTTTGTGCAGTTGACACTCGCGCTATTTTGCGCGTCGCACTGTTTTGTGCAGTTTATCACCCGAGCTATTTTGCGCGTCGCACTATTTTGTGCAGTTCACACTCGCGCTATTTTGCGCGTCGCACTCGCGCTATTTTGCGCGTCGCACTGTTTTGTGCAGTTTATCACTCCCGCTATTTTGCGCGTCGCACTGTTTTGTGCAGTTGACACTCGCGCTATTTTGCGCGTCGCACTGTTTTGTGCAGTTTATCACTCGAGCTATTTTGCGCGTCGCACTGTTTTGTGCAGTTCACACTCGCGCTATTTTGCGCGTCGCACTGTTTTGTGCAGTTCACACTCGCGCTATTTTGCGCGTCGCCCTGTTTTGTGCAGTTTATCACTCCCGCTATTTTGCGCGTTGCACTGTTTTGTGCAGTTGACACTCGCGCTATTTTGCGCGTCGCACTGTTTTGTGCAGTTTATCACTCGAGCTATTTTGCGCGTCGCACTGTTTTGTGCAGTTCACACTCGCGCTATTTTGCGCGTCGCAGTGTTTTGTGCAGTTCACACTGGCGTTATTTTGCGCGTCGCACTGTTTTGTGCAGTTCACACTCGCGCTATTTTGCGCGTCGCACTGTTTTGTGCAGTTTATCACTCCCGCTATTTTGCGCGTCGCACTGTTTTGTGCAGTTGACACTCGCGCTATTTTGCGCGTCGCACTGTTTTGTGCAGTTTATCACTCGAGCTATTTTGCGCGTCGCACTGTTTTGTGCAGTTCACACTCGCGCTATTTTGCGCGTCGCACTGTTTTGTGCAGTTCACACTCGCGCTATTTTGCGCGTCGCCCTGTTTTGTGCAGTTTATCACTCCCGCTATTTTGCGCGTTGCACTGTTTTGTGCAGTTGACACTCGCGCTATTTTGCGCGTCGCACTGTTTTGTGCAGTTTATCACTCGAGCTATTTTGCGCGTCGCACTGTTTTGTGCAGTTCACACTCGCGCTATTTTGCGCGTCGCAGTGTTTTGTGCAGTTCACACTGGCGCTATTTTGCGCGTCGCACTGTTTTGTGCAGTTCACACTCGCGCTATTTTGCGCGTCGCACTGTTTTGTGCAGTTTATCACTCCCGCTATTTTGCGCGTCGCACTGTTTTGTGCAGTTGACACTCGCGCTATTTTGCGCGTCGCACTGTTTTGTGCAGTTTATCACTCGAGCTATTTTGCGCGTCGCACTGTTTTGTGCAGTTCACACTCGCGCGATTTTGCGCGTCGCACTCGCGCTATTTTGCGCGTCGCACTGTTTTGTGCAGTTTATCACTCCCGCTATTTTGCACGTCGCACTGTTTTGTGCAGTTGACACTCGCGCTATTTTGCGCGTCGCACTGTTTTGTGCAGTTTATCACTCGTGCTATTTTGCGCGTCGCACTGTTTTGTGCAGTTCACACTCGTGCTATTTTGCGCGTCGCACTGTTTTGTGCAGTTTATCACTCGCGCTATTTTGCGCGTCGCACTGTTTTGTGCAGTTCACACTCGAGCTATTTTGCGCATCGCACTGTTTTGTGCAGTTCACCCTCGCGCTATTTTGCGCGTCGCACTGTTTTGTGCAGTTTATCACTCCCGCTATTTTGCGCGTCGCACTGTTTTGTGCAGTTTACCACTCGAGCTATTTTGCGCGTCGCAGTGTTTTGTGCAGTTCACACTCGCGCTATTTTGCGCGTCGCACGGTTTTGTGCAGTTCACACTCGCGGTATTTTGCGCGTCGCACTGTTTTGTGCAGTTCACACTCGCGCTATTTTGCGCGTCGCGCTGTTTTGTGCAGTTCACACTCGCGCTATTTTGCGCGTCGCCCTGTTTTGTGCAGTTTATCACTCGAGCTATTTTGCGCGTCGCACTGTTTTGTGCAGTTGACACTCGCGCTATTTTGCGCGTCGCAGTGTTTTGTGCAGTTCACACTGGCGCTATTTTGCGCGTCGCAGTGTTTTGTGCAGTTCACACTCGCGCTAGCGTCGCACTGTTTTGTGCAGTTTATCACTCGAGCTATTTTGCGCGTCGCACTGTTTTGTGCAGTTGACACTCGCGCTATTTTGCGCGTCGCACTGTTTTGTGCAGTTCAGACTCGCGCTATTTTGCGCGTCGCACTGTTTTGTGCAGTTCACACTCGCGCTATTTTGCGCGTGGCACTGTTTTGTGCAGTTCACACTCGCGCTATTTTGCGCGTCGCAGTGTTTTGTCCAGTTCACACTGGCGCTATTTTGCGCGTCGCACTGTTTTGTGCAGTTCACACTCGCGCTATTTTGCGGGTCGCACTGTTTTGTGCAGTTCACACTCGCGCTATTTTGCGCGTCGCACTGTTTTGTGCAGTTTATCACTCCCGCTATTTTGCGTGTCGCACTGTTTTGTGCAGTTGACACTCGCGCTATTTTGGGCGTCGCACTGTTTTGTGCAGCTTATCACTCCCGCTATTTTGCGCGTCGCACTGTTTTGTGCAGTTGACACTCGCGCTATTTTGCGCGTCGCACTGTTTTGTGCAGTTTATCACCCGAGCTATTTTGCGCGTCGCACTATTTTGTGCAGTTCACACTCGCGCTATTTTGCGCGTCGCACTCGCGCTATTTTGCGCGTCGCACTGTTTTGTGCAGTTTATCACTCCCGCTATTTTACGCGTCGCACTGTTTTGTGCAGTTGACACTCGCGCTATTTTGCGCGTCGCACTGTTTTGTGCAGTTTATCACTCGAGCTATTTTGCGCGTCGCACTGTTTTGTGCAGTTCACACTCGCGCTATTTTGCGCGTCGCACTGTTTTGTGCAGTTCACACTCGCGCTATTTTGCGCGTCGCCCTGTTTTGTGCAGTTTATCACTCCCGCTATTTTGCGCGTCGCACTGTTTTGTGCAGTTTATCACTCGAGCTATTTTGCGCGTCGCACTGTTTTGTGCAGTTCACACTCGCGCTATTTTGCGCGTCGCAGTGTTTTGTGCAGTTCACACTGGCGCTATTTTGCGCGTCGCACTGTTTTGTGCAGTTCACACTCGCGCTATTTTGCGCGTCGCACTGTTTTGTGCAGTTTATCACTCCCGCTATTTTGCGCGTCGCACTGTTTTGTGCAGTTGACACTCGCGCTATTTTGCGCGTCGCACTGTTTTGTGCAGTTTATCACTCGAGCTATTTTGCGCGTCGCACTGTTTTGTGCAGTTCACACTCGCGCGATTTTGCGCGTCGCACTCGCGCTATTTTGCGCGTCGCACTGTTTTGTGCAGTTTATCACTCCCGCTATTTTGCACGTCGCACTGTTTTGTGCAGTTGACACTCGCGCTATTTTGCGCGTCGCACTGTTTTGTGCAGTTTATCACTCGTGCTATTTTGCGCGTCGCACTGTTTTGTGCAGTTCACACTCGCGCTATTTTGCGCGTCGCACTGTTTTGTGCAGTTTATCACTCGCGCTATTTTGCGCGTCGCACTGTTTTGTGCAGTTCACACTCGAGCTATTTTGCGCATCGCACTGTTTTGTGCAGTTCACCCTCGCGCTATTTTGCGCGTCGCACTGTTTTGTGCAGTTTATCACTCCCGCTATTTTGCGCGTCGCACTGTTTTGTGCAGTTTACCACTCGAGCTATTTTGCGCGTCGCAGTGTTTTGTGCAGTTCACACTCGCGCTATTTTGCGCGTCGCACGGTTTTGTGCAGTTCACACTCGCGGTATTTTGCGCGTCGCACTGTTTTGTGCAGTTCACACTCGCGCTATTTTGCGCGTCGCGCTGTTTTGTGCAGTTCACACTCGCGCTATTTTGCGCGTCGCCCTGTTTTGTGCAGTTTATCACTCGAGCTATTTTGCGCGTCGCACTGTTTTGTGCAGTTGACACTCGCGCTATTTTGCGCGTCGCAGTGTTTTGTGCAGTTCACACTGGCGCTATTTTGCGCGTCGCAGTGTTTTGTGCAGTTCACACTCGCGCTAGCGTCGCACTGTTTTGTGCAGTTGACACTCCCGCTATTTTGCGCGTCGCACTGTTTTGTGCAGTTGACACTCGCGCTATTTTGCGCGTCGCACTGTTTTGTGCAGTTTATCACTCGAGCTATTTTGCGCGTCGCACTGTTTTGTGCAGTTCACACTCGCGCTATTTTGCGCGTCGCCCTCGCGCTATTTTGCGCGTCGCACTGTTTTGTGCAGTTCACACTGGCGCTATTTTGCGCGTCGCACTGTTTTGTGCAGTTCACACTCGCGCTATTTTGCGGGTCGCACTGTTTTGTGCAGTTCACACTCGCGCTATTTTGCGCGTCGCACTGTTTTGTGCAGTTCACACTCGCGCTATTTTGCGCGTCGCCCAGTTTTGTGCAGTTTATCACTCCCGCTATTTTGCGCGTCGCACTGTTTTGTGCAGTTGACACTCGCGCTATTTTGCGCGTCGCACTGTTTTGTGCAGTTTATCACTCGTGCTATTTTGCGCGTCGCACTGTTTTGTGCAGTTCACACTGGCGCTATTTTGCGCGTCGCAGTGTTTTGTGCAGTTCACACTGGCGCTATTTTGCGCGTCGCACTGTTTTGTGCAGTTCACACTCGCGCTATTTTGCGCGTCGCACTGTTTTGTGCAGTTTATCACTCCCGCTATTTTGCGCGTCGCACTGTTTTGTGCAGTTCACACTCGCGCTATTTTGCGCGTCGCACTGTTTTGTGAAGTTTATCACTCGCGCTATTTTGCGCGTCGCACTGTTTTGTGCAGTTGACACTCGCGCTATTTTGCGCGTCGCACTGTTTTGTGCAGTTTATCACTCGAGCTATTTTGCGCGTCGCTGTGTTTTGTGCAGTTCACACTCGCGCTATTTTGCGCGTCGCACTGTTTTGTGCAGTTCACACTCGCGCTATTTTGCGCGTCGCAGTGTTTTGTGCAGTTCACACTGGCGCTATTTTGCGCGTCGCACTGTTTTGTGCAGTTCACACTCGCGCTATTTTGCGGGTCGCACTGTTTTGTGCAGTTCACACTCGGGCTATTTTGCGCGTCGCACTGTTTTGTGCAGTTTATCACTCCCGCTATTTTGCGTGTCGCACTGTTTTGTGCAGTTGACACTCGCGCTATTTTGCGCGTCGCACTGTTTTGTGCAGCTTATCACTCCCGCTATTTTGCGCGTCGCACTGTTTTGTGCAGTTGACACTCGCGCTATTTTGCGCGTCGCACTGTTTTGTGCAGTTTATCACTCGAGCTATTTTGCGGGCTCGCACTGTTTTGTGCAGTTCACACTCGCGCTATTTTGCGCGTCGCACTCGCGCTATTTTGCGCGTCGCACTGTTTTGTGCAGTTTATCACTCCCGCTATTTTGCGCGTCGCACTGTTTTGTGCAGTTGACACTCGCGCTATTTTGCGCGTCGCACTGTTTTGTGCAGTTTATCACTCGAGCTATTTTGCGCGTCGCACTGTTTTGTGCAGTTCACACTCGCGCGATTTTGCGCGTCGCACTCGCGCTATTTTGCGCGTCGCACTGTTTTGTGCAGTTTATCACTCCCGCTATTTTGCACGTCGCACTGTTTTGTGCAGTTGACACTCGCGCTATTTTGCGCGTCGCACTGTTTTGTGCAGTTTATCACTCGAGCTATTTTGCGCGTCGCACTGTTTTGTGCAGTTCACACTGGCGCTATTTTGCGCGTCGCACTGTTTTGTGCAGTTTATCACTCGCGCTATTTTGCGCGTCGCACTGTTTTGTGCAGTTCACACTCGAGCTATTTTGCGCATCGCACTGTTTTGTGCAGTTCACCCTCGCGCTATTTTGCGCGTCGCACTGTTTTGTGCAGTTTATCACTCCCGCTATTTTGCGCGTCGCACTGTTTTGTGCAGTTTACCACTCGAGCTATTTTGCGCGTCGCAGTGTTTTGTGCAGTTCACACTCGCGCTATTTTGCGCGTCGCACGGTTTTGTGCAGTTCACACTCGCGCTATTTTGCGCGTCGCACTGTTTTGTGCAGTTCACACTCGCGCTATTTTGCGCGTCGCGCTGTTTTGTGCAGTTCACACTCGCGCTATTTTGCGCGTCGCCCTGTTTTGTGCAGTTTATCACTCGAGCTATTTTGCGCGTCGCACTGTTTTGTGCAGTTGACACTCGCGCTATTTTGCGCGTCGCAGTGTTTTGTGCAGTTCACACTGGCGCTATTTTGCGCGTCGCAGTGTTTTGTGCAGTTCACACTCGCGCTATTTTGCGCGTCGCACTGTTTTGTGCAGTTGACACTCCCGCTATTTTGCGCGTCGCACTGTTTTGTGCAGTTGACACTCGCGCTATTTTGCGCGTCGCACTGTTTTGTGCAGTTTATCACTCGAGCTATTTTGCGCGTCGCACTGTTTTGTGCAGTTCACACTCGCGCTATTTTGCGCGTCGCCCTACCTCGCGCTATTTTGCGCGTCGCACTGTTTTGTGCAGTTCACACTGGCGCTATTTGCGCGTCGCACTGTTTTGTGCAGTTCACACTCGCGCTATTTTGCGGGTCGCACTGTTTTGTGCAGTTCACACTCGCGCTATTTTGCGCGTCGCACTGTTTTGTGCAGTTCACACTCGCGCTATTTTGCGCGTCGCCCAGTTTTGTGCAGTTTATCACTCCCGCTATTTTGCGCGTCGCACTGTTTTGTGCAGTTGACACATCGAGCTATTTTGCGCGTCGCACTGTTTTGTGCAGTTTATCACTCGTGCTATTTTGCGCGTCGCACTGTTTTGTGCAGTTCACACTGGCGCTATTTTGCGCGTCGCAGTGTTTTGTGCAGTTCACACTGGCGCTATTTTGCGCGTCGCACTGTTTTGTGCAGTTCACACTCGCGCTATTTTGCCGCGTCGCACTGTTTTGTGCAGTTTATCACTCCCGCTATTTTGCGCGTCGCACTGTTTTGTGCAGTTCACACTCGCGCTATTTTGCGCGTCGCACTGTTTTGTGAAGTTTATCACTCGCGCTATTTTGCGCGTCGCACTGTTTTGTGCAGTTTATCACTCCCGCTATTTTGCGCGTCGCACTGTTTTGTGCAGTTGACACTCGCGCTATTTTGCGCGTCGCACTGTTTTGTGCAGTTTATCACTCGAGCTATTTTGCGCGTCGCAGTGTTTTGTGCAGTTCACACTCGCGCTATTTTGCGCGTCGCACTGTTTTGTGCAGTTCACACTCGCGCTATTTTGCGCGTCGCAGTGTTTTGTGCAGTTCACACTGGCGCTATTTTGCGCGTCGCACTGTTTTGTGCAGTTCACACTCGCGCTATTTTGCGGGTCGCACTGTTTTGTGCAGTTCACACTCGGGCTATTTTGCGCGTCGCACTGTTTTGTGCAGTTTATCACTACCGCTATTTTGCGTGTCGCACTGTTTTGTGCAGTTGACACTCGCGCTATTTTGCGCGTCGCCCTGTTTTGTGCAGCTTATCACTCCCGCTATTTTGCGCGTCGCACTGTTTTGTGCAGTTGACACTCGCGCTATTTTGCGCGTCGCACTGTTTTGTGCAGTTTATCACTCGAGCTATTTTGCGCGTCGCACTGTTTTGTGCAGTTCACACTCGCGCTATTTTGCGCGTCGCACTCGCGCTATTTTGCGCGTCGCACTGTTTGTGCAGTTTATCACTCCCGCTATTTGCGCGTCGCACTGTTTTGTGCAGTTGACACTCGCGCTATTTTGCGCGTCGCACTGTTTTGTGCAGTTTATCACTCGAGCTATTTTGCGCGTCGCACTGTTTTGTGCAGTTCACACTCGCGCTATTTGGCGCGTCGCAGTGTTTTGTGCAGTTCACACTGGCGCTATTTTGCGCGTCGCCCTGTTTTGTGCAGTTTATCACTCGAGCTATTTTGCGCGTCGCACTGTTTTGTGCAGTTGACACTCGCGCTATTTTGCGCGTCGCACTGTTTCGTGCAGTTCACACTCGCGCTATTTTGCGCGTCGCACTGTTTTGTGCAGTTTATCACTCGAGCTATTTTGCGCGTCGCACTGTTTTGTGCAGTTCACACTCGCGCTATTTTGCGCGTCGCACTGTTTTGTGCAGTTCACACTCGAGCTATTTTGCGCGTCGCAGTGTTTTGTGCAGTTCACACTGGCGCTATTTTGCGCGTCGCACTGTTTTGTGCAGTTCACACTCGCGCTATTTTGCGGGTCGCACTGTTTTGTGCAGTTCACACTCGCGCTATTTTGCGCGTCGCACTGTTTTGTGCAGTTTATCACTCCCGCTATTTTGCGTGTCGCACTGTTTTGTGCAGTTGACACTCGCGCTATTTTTGCGCGTCGCACTGTTTTGTGCAGTTTATCACTCGAGCTATTTTGCGCGTCGCACTGTTTTGTGCAGTTGACACTCGCGCTATTTTGCGCGTCGCACTGTTTTGTGCAGTTCATACTCGCGCTATTTTGCGCGTCGCACTGTTTTGTGCAGTTCACACTCGCGCTATTTTGCGCGTGGCACTGTTTTGTGCAGTTCACACTCGCGCTATTTTGCGCGTCGCAGTGTTTTGTCCAGTTCACACTGGCGCTATTTTGCGCGTCGCACTGTTTTGTGCAGTTCACACTCGCGCTATTTTGCGGGTCGCACTGTTTTGTGCAGTTCACACTCGCGCTATTTTGCGCGTCGCACTGTTTTGTGCAGTTTATCACTCCCGCTATTTTGCGTGTCGCACTGTTTTGTGCAGTTGACACTCGCGCTATTTTGTGCGTCGCACTGTTTTGTGCAGCTTATCACTCCCGCTATTTTGCGCGTCGCACTGTTTTGTGCAGTTGACACTCGCGCTATTTTGCGCGTCGCACTGTTTTGTGCAGTTTACCACTCGAGCTATTTTGCGCGTCGCAGTGTTTTGTGCAGTTCACACTCGCGCTATTTTGCGCGTCGCACGGTTTTGTGCAGTTCACACTCGCGCTATTTTGCGCGTCGCACTGTTTTGTGCAGTTCACACTCGCGCTATTTTGCGCGTCGCGCTGTTTTGTGCAGTTCACACTCGCGCTATTTTGCGCGTCGCCCTGTTTTGTGCAGTTTATCACTCGAGCTATTTTGCGCGTCGCACTGTTTTGTGCAGTTGACACTCGCGCTATTTTGCGCGTCGCAGTGTTTTGTGCAGTTCACACTGGCGCTATTTTGCGCGTCGCAGTGTTTTGTGCAGTTCACACTCGCGCTATTTTGCGCGTCGCACTGTTTTGTGCAGTTGACACTCCCGCTATTTTGCGCGTCGCACTGTTTTGTGCAGTTGACACTCGCGCTATTTTGCGCGTCGCACTGTTTTGTGCAGTTTATCACTCGAGCTATTTTGCGCGTCGCACTGTTTTGTGCAGTTCACACTGGCGCTATTTTGCGCGTCGCACTGTTTTGTGCAGTTCACACTCGCGCTATTTTGCGGGTCGCACTGTTTTGTGCAGTTCACACTCGCGCTATTTTGCGCGTCGCACTGTTTTGTGCAGTTCACACTCGCGCTATTTTGCGCGTCGCCCAGTTTTGTGCAGTTTATCACTCCCGCTATTTTGCGCGTCGCACTGTTTTGTGCAGTTGACACTCGCGCTATTTTGCGCGTCGCACTGTTTTGTGCAGTTTATCACTCGTGCTATTTTGCGCGTCGCACTGTTTTGTGCAGTTCACACTGGCGCTATTTTGCGCGTCGCAGTGTTTTGTGCAGTTCACACTGGCGCTATTTTGCGCGTCGCACTGTTTTGTGCAGTTCACACTCGCGCTATTTTGCGCGTCGCACTGTTTTGTGCAGTTTATCACTCCCGCTATTTTGCGCGTCGCACTGTTTTGTGCAGTTCACACTCGCGCTATTTTGCGCGTCGCACTGTTTTGTGAAGTTTATCACTCGCGCTATTTTGCGCGTCGCACTGTTTTGTGCAGTTTATTCACTCCCGCTATTTTGCGCGTCGCACTGTTTTGTGCAGTTGACACTCGCGCTATTTTGCGCGTCGCACTGTTTTGTGAAGTTTATCACTCGAGCTATTTTGCGCGTCGCAGTGTTTTGTGCAGTTCACACTCGCGCTATTTTGCGCGTCGCACTGTTTTGTGCAGTTCACACTCGCGCTATTTTGCGCGTCGCACTGTTTTGTGCAGTTCACACTCGCGCTATTTTGCGGGTCGCACTGTTTTGTGCAGTTCACACTCGGGCTATTTTGCGCGTCGCACTGTTTTGTGCAGTTTATCACTCCCGCTATTTTGCGTGTCGCACTGTTTTGTGCAGTTGACACTCGCGCTATTTTGCGCGTCGCACTGTTTTGTGCAGCTTATCACTCCCGCTATTTTGCGCGTCGCACTGTTTTGTGCAGTTGACACTCGCGCTATTTTGCGCGTCGCACTGTTTTGTGCAGTTTATCACTCGAGCTATTTTGCGCGTCGCACTGTTTTGTGCAGTTCACACTCGCGCTATTTTGCGCGTCGCACTCGCGCTATTTTGCGCGTCGCACTGTTTTGTGCAGTTTATCACTCCCGCTATTTTGCGCGTCGCACTGTTTTGTGCAGTTGACACTCGCGCTATTTGCGCGTCGCACTGTTTTGTGCAGTTTATCACTCGAGCTATTTTGCGCGTCGCACTGTTTTGTGCAGTTCACACTCGCGCTATTTGGCGCGTCGCAGTGTTTTGTGCAGTTCACACTGGCGCTATTTTGCGCGTCGCCCTGTTTTGTGCAGTTTATCACTCGAGCTATTTTTGCGCGTCGCACTGTTTTGTGCAGTTGACACTCGCGCTATTTTGCGCGTCGGCACTGTTTCGTGCAGTTCACACTCGCGCTAATTTTGCGCGTCGCACTGTTTTGTGCAGTTTATCACTCGAGCTATTTTGCGCGTCGCACTGTTTTGTGCAGTTCACACTCGCGCTATTTTGCGCGTCGGCACTGTTTGTGCAGTTCACACTCGAGCTATTTTGCGCGTCGCAGTGTTTTGTGCAGTTCACACTGGCGCTATTTTGCGCGTCGCACTGTTTTGTGCAGTTCACACTCGCGCTATTTTGCGGGTCGCACTGTTTGTGCAGTTCACACTCGCGCTATTTTGCGCGTCGCACTGTTTTTGTGCAGTTTATCACTCCCGCTATTTTGCGTGTCGCACTGTTTTGTGCAGTTGACACTCGCGCTATTTTGCGCGTCGCACTGTTTTGTGCAGTTTATCACTCGAGCTATTTTGCGCGTCGCACTGTTTTGTGCAGTTGACACTCGCGCTATTTTGCGCGTCGCACTGTTTTGTGCAGTTCATACTCGCGCTATTTTGCGCGTCGCACTGTTTTGTGCAGTTCACACTCGCGCTATTTTGCGCGTGGCACTGTTTTGTGCAGTTCACACTCGCGCTATTTTGCGCGTCGCAGTGTTTTGTCCAGTTCACACTGGCGCTATTTTGCGCGTCGCACTGTTTTGTGCAGTTCACACTCGCGCTATTTTGCGGGTCGCACTGTTTTGTGCAGTTCACACTCGCGCTATTTTGCGCGTCGCACTGTTTTGTGCAGTTTATCACTCCGCTATTTTGCGTGTCGCACTGTTTTGTGCAGTTGACACTCGCGCTATTTTGTGCGTCGCACTGTTTTGTGCAGCTTATCACTCCCGCTATTTTGCGCGTCGCACTGTTTTGTGCAGTTGACACTCGCGCTATTTTGCGCGTCGCACTGTTTTGTGCAGTTTACCACTCGAGCTATTTTGGCGCGTCGCAGTGTTTTGTGCAGTTCACACTCGCGCTATTTTGCGCGTCGCACGGTTTTGTGCAGTTCACACTCGCGCTATTTTGCGCGTCGCACTGTTTTGTGCAGTTCACACTCGCGCTATTTTGCGCGTCGCGCTGTTTTGTGCAGTTCACACTCGCGCTATTTTGCGCGTCGCCCTGTTTTGTGCAGTTTATCACTCGAGCTATTTTGCGCGTCGCACTGTTTTGTGCAGTTGACACTCGCGCTATTTTGCGCGTCGCAGTGTTTTGTGCAGTTCACACTGGCGCTATTTTGCGCGTCGCAGTGTTTTGTGCAGTTCACACTCGCGCTATTTTGCGCGTCGCACTGTTTTGTGCAGTTGACACTCCCCGCTATTTTCGCGTCGCACTGTTTTGTGCAGTTGACACTCGCGCTATTTTGCGCGTCGCACTGTTTTGGTGCAGTTTATCACTCGAGCTATTTTGCGCGTCGCACTGTTTTGTGCAGTTCACACTGGCGCTATTTTGCGCGTCGCACTGTTTGTGCAGTTCACACTCGCGCTATTTTGCGGGTCGCACTGTTTTGTGCAGTTCACACTCGCGCTATTTTGCGCGTCGCACTGTTTTGTGCAGTTCACACTCGCGCTATTTTGCGCGTCGCCCAGTTTTGTGCAGTTTATCACTCCGCTATTTTGCGCGTCGCACTGTTTTGTGCAGTTGACACTCGCGCTATTTTGCGCGTCGCACTGTTTTGTGCAGTTTATCACTCGTGCTATTTTGCGCGTCGCACTGTTTTGTGCAGTTCACACTGGCGCTATTTTGCGCGTCGCAGTGTTTTGTGCAGTTCACACTGGCGCTATTTTGCGCGTCGCACTGTTTTGTGCAGTTCACACTCGCGCTATTTGCGCGTCGCACTGTTTTGTGCAGTTTATCACTCCCGCTATTTTGCGCGTCGCACTGTTTTGTGCAGTTCACACTCGCGCTATTTTGCGCGTCGCACTGTTTTGTGAAGTTATCACTCGCGCTATTTTGGCGCGTCGCACTGTTTTGTGCAGTTTATCACTCCCGCTATTTTGCGCGTCGCACTGTTTTGTGCAGTTGACACTCGCGCTATTTTGCGCGTCGCACTGTTTTGTGAAGTTTATCACTCGAGCTATTTTGCGCGTCGCACTGTTTTGTGCAGTTCACACTCGCGCTATTTTGCGCGTCGCACTGTTTTGTGCAGTTCACACTCGCGCTATTTTGCGCGTCGCACTGTTTTGTGCAGTTCACACTCGCGCTATTTTGCGGTCGCACTGTTTTGTGCAGTTCACACTCGGCTATTTTGCGCGTCGCACTGTTTTGTGCAGTTTATCACTCCCGCTATTTTGCGTGTCGCACTGTTTTGTGCAGTTGACACTCGCGCTATTTTGCGCGTCGCACTGTTTTGTGCAGCTTATCACTCCGCTATTTTGCGCGTCGCACTGTTTTGTGCAGTTGACACTCGCGCTATTTTGCGCGTCGGCACTGTTTTGTGCAGTTATCACTCGGAGCTATTTGCGCGTCGCACTGTTTTGTGCAGTTCACACTCGCGCTATTTTGCGCGTGGCGTCACTCGCGCTATTTTGCGCGTCGCACTGTTTTGTGCAGTTTATCACTCCCGCTATTTTGCGCGTCGCACTGTTTTGTGCAGTTGACACTCGCGCTATTTTGCGCGTCGCACTGTTTTGTGCAGTTTATCACTCGAGCTATTTTGCGCGTCGCACTGTTTTGTGCAGTTCACACTCGCGCTATTTGCGCGTCGCAGTGTTTTGTGCAGTTCACACTG